>JAGTTH010005723.1:0-70885 GCA_022606485.1 Agraylea sexmaculata | reverse complement strand
TTTTAGAGAACATAAAAAAATATATGTGCTTTGTCAAACACAAATATTGAAATTGATATGAGATTTATGTATTAATTGATAAAAATAATTGTTATAAATTAAAAAAATAAATATTTCTTGTAAAAAAGATTGATTGTTTAATATTTATTTATTTGCATATTTTTTTACAGATAAGACAAAAATAATAATAATAAAAAGGTTTAAAACAAAAATAAAAAGTACATATGTATATGTATAAAAATAAATAAAAGTTTTATTAAAAATGTAATATTTTTTTTTCCTATCCATACCTAATTTTTAAAATATACAGAGGACCTAATTTGTCCACGTCTTGTTGCTTAAAAGGTTTTATTTATATAGTTTTAAATTAATATAAAGGATAAAAATTACATGAAAATGAATAAACAAAAATACGGAAAATTTTCCCAGGTTCAAAATTTCGAAATTAAATTTATTTAAAATATTTATAGAGGACAAAATATACAACTTTTGTGCTCTTGACCATCGATATATAGTTTATTTCCTCACAAGTATCGAGTTATTCGACCTCACGTGTATATTAAAAATTTATAGTACTCGTTTACTTCACATTTGAGTAGGTTAAGTTATTTATTAAGACACATTATCCGACAATTTCAGGTTTGGATAAAAATAAACGAGGGTCGAAATTATTATACTGAAATATATTTCACGATCGGTTTCGATGAACAAATATTATTTAAGCGGGCTCCGAACCCCAGACCACGACTTATCGCCACGTGCTGAATACAAAATTTTACTTGAATTATTTATATTCTAAACGCCATTGAAGGCTGTTTTAATTCCCCCTCCGTTGAAAAAAGATTATTTTTATTTTCCGCCGGCAAACGATTCTTTTATGAAGAGGCTGGGTTCTTAAAAATAATTTTATTCAAAGCGAGACAAATCAAACATCCAACCGTAATATTTGGATAATTTTATAATAAATGCATTGAAAAAATTATATTGAAAAAGCGAATCTTAAAACATAATAATATTAATTGAAATTTGCATTCAACTTTATAGTTTGCCCCATGAATATAATAATTATGATAAGTGTAGATCATATAATGTTTTGTGTAAATATAAGGGATTCTTATAAATGTATACAATAATCTTGGACTTTGTCTGCAAATAATACTTGAATTGATAGTTTCAGTTATATTGTTTTAATATTGAGTAATCCAAGTTTATACAATGATATTATGTGTAGTTTGGTTGAACTGAAGTTGTGCTTTGCATTGTATAATGTTACACAACAACATCCTTGATAATATAAACATTGTTATAATCCACGATTGTGTAATTCAATATTAAATGATTATTTTTTGGGTATTAATATAAAATATTTAACCCGTGCGGGTTGGAATCGGATAATCCACAATTCAATAATATTTGTAGTGTTTGTGAGGCAAAAAATTATTATTTCATAGACTCGTGGCGGAAACGAGAAGGAAATAACGGGTTTAAAATAACTTTTCAGTTCCGGATATCGATTTCAGGGGCAGTGTTACAGTTTTCAGTAAAGCCTTCAGGCTTAACCTATCAATCAAATAGGACAACTTAATTAAAAAAAAATATATATAAAATAACAACAAACTGAGTGCATTCAATTTCGAAGGCCATTCAATTTCCAACGGGCGAAATAATTAAAAATTAATATGATTTAATATGAACGAAAACTTATTCACAAAGCCACGTTATAATAACCATTGTACTAATAATTTTTGTAGAGTAATTACTAATATAAATATTTGACTATTATTCTCTAACTCGATAATTCTAAATCGAAAGCCCGATTAGAACATTTAAAACACTGATTTGTAATTTATTAAATTCAAAAAATTAAGTTAGTTGTAAGAGCACTTGGCCGATATCCAAAAGATTTAATTTTTTCAGGATTATTTCAATTAAATAAACGTCATTTTTTTGTCAAAATTTGCATGGATACAACAGACATTAATATCTTTATTATTAAATTGTCACCGTTTTGTACAAATATTGATTTAATTATTAAAAATATAAAAAAATAATGTATCAAATAAATTGATGTTGAGAATTAAACGTTCAATTAGAAAATGTAAAAAAATTACTTCAATCAACAAAAACATCTGTAAAAGCATGTTTTTTATATTCATACTAAAATAATTAAATTGAAGAATAAGCACATAACATCATCCGTCTACATCACAATTAATGGTCCAAGTCTGCTAGTAAATCTTTTAAATTTTTTTATATTATTTTTATTTTTATTGTTATTATAAGTTTGAGAATCTTGCGTATTAACTTATTAAGTGATTGAGCGCCTGATTTGAATTTGTATTATTATAAGCATACGTCATAGGATTCATGAAACAACAATAGTACGTAAAAAAGAATATAACCTCAAACGGCACACACGATCAGCAACCTGAGACATTATGACAACATAGTGTTTACAATTAGTTGTTGTTGATGCAAATACGGTCAGCGACCTTAGGAGTTATGACATCATACTTGTTTATTGTTTATTCATTTGAAATTGACCTTGAAAATGAATTTTGTTTTTGTTATTCTATGATGACATCATATATTCAATCATTATAATAACTGAAGATTCACAAGCTGTCATAATCAATTATTTTATTAATTATTTTTTTATACGAAAAAAATATAAGCCCCCTTAAGTATATTTTTATATGTATATTTTCATATTGGCATTACATAATTACGATAAAAAGATTTTAGTTTTAATTAAAAACATGTTGTAAAGCGTAAAACAGCCGATTAAAATAATGATTTTTTTATAGTTTTGATTTCTCTCTTGTAAAATTGGATTCGTGTGGCTTGTGCTGTTTTTCAGACAATATTCTCAAAAACATTTTAAATACTTTAAAAAAATATGTTAATATGGTCACTCTAGATAAATTTCCGTGGTTATACGATGTCGTATTGTATTATAATATATTCGTTCGATAGTAATTAATCAACGATGACTTAATTTTATTACTAACAAACCACAATTTGATGTTGTAACTGTCAAGAAACATAAAATATTAATTTGAAACTTATACGTTGATTGGATCACCAATAGTTATATCATGTGAAAATATCTCTTCAAAAGTTATAAAACTGTAGAATCCAACGATTAAATTGAAAATCGATTCCGGAAACATTAAAAACCACAGACGAAGTTTAGTTGGGGATGTTCAAAACTCGGTTTTATTTTAACAAAGGAACTTTTACCTGGGTTGGGAGATTTTCGACTCGTGCCGTGTTTCTGTATTGTTTTATTAAATAAGAATATTCTTAAGGATCCGAAGAAATATTAATACATAATTAATGTATAATAAATTCATTGATGTGGAGAAAGTTCTATGAAAGTGTGACTCAAAAGCTCTTGAAAATATTATTAATTAGATTTATTTTTTTATTGATTTATATACGAGGGGCTTATTTTGTTTTTTTTAGACAGAACAACATGTTAATTGTTTGTCGGTGATCTTAACTATTACTAGTTACACAGGTTACCGACAGAGCGGCTCTGTTCCACTTTATAATCGCTCATCAATAATAGTTATTTAACTTTTTGCACTCGTTTATTAATTTCCACCGATTCATTGAAAAAAATATCTTGATCCAACCTTGAATAAAATTTAAACAATAAGTGTTTTTAAAATAGACTATTAATAATAAATAATTTATATACTTTACATATATTTTTTTCAGAACCTATTATTAAGATTTGTCAATAAAATTGTAAAATTTGTTATTTAAAAAATACAAGCTCCACCAATTTTATGAAATTCTATATTGTCTAGGTGTTAGATCTCAAATCCATCAATAAAATGTTGATATATATTTATATAACTAACAGAAATAAAATAAAATATTCGAATAATAAAGAGTGTAAAGCGTGAATTAATTTTAACCAATAAATCATCTCGTTAATATATATTTAAAGTACTCATTGGTCACTTAGGAACAAACGGTATGCGATAATCGGTTGGATTAAATTGGATTCTCGTTATACAATTTCAATCTATTTGTATTCTCGAATAATTGTAATATTCATTCGATGGGAAAATAGCCAGTCTAGATTACATTCTAGGAGAACTTGATTAATATTCTAATATTTCTGCCTTTGTCAAGTCTTTCTTTGTATCTGAATATTTCATCGCGTTGGGCGATTGTGGGAATTGGCTCTTTTTTATTTGTTTATTAAATTGATAATCTCACCTGGACATGATAAGGTGCGACTTTTTCCTCTCCTTTGATCTCAACATTGATGTGAAGTCTGATTGCACCTGAAACTGCTGATTTGTCTGTTCTCTTCTCAAGATTGTACCACACGTCCATCTCACCTGAGAGAGTTCGCACCTGAAATAATAAATATTTAAATAATGCATTCTCAGAAGTGGTGTTTGATAAAGCGGCATTTATTATCCAAAGTGAGGGCAGCGAAGACCAAGGAAAAATATAAATAGAAGACAAGTGGCTTTAACAGACGGAATACATTAAAATCAAGCAATACACTAATTGTTTGTCACAACCCTTTTATTCGCCGATTAAAACAATCAACAAATATATAATGGCGAGGGTTTAACAGCATATAAGGATAGTTTTAGTATTTAGTTTGTGAAAAGTTAGCTTTGGCTGGGAACAAAATAGCTTCTCCATTTATTCCAACACTCCATTATTGGCAAATCTAATCCGACAGCTTCACCCTATCAGAACCAATAATTTCTTAACCAATTGTCGATACATACTGTATAACTACTAATATTAACTATGCAATTTTAATAATGATTAATCGACTAGTTCACGCTATAATGGAGTGTATTGATTATACCTTAATTATATTTTAAATTAACCCTTAAATACTATGTAATGTCTTGTGATATCAGTTGTGACAATTTTCAGTATTTAAATAGTTAATAGTTTTATTGTGACCTTTGACCTTAAATAACAGCTACACCTGATTTTATGAGACTTTTCAAACATCAAAATAGAGATGTTATCCCTAATTTCAAAGGTTAACCCGTAATATGACTGGAATATTATACGGGATGGACCTTTATGATCAGTAAAAATACGTAATATATAAATATACTGTTATTTAATTTTAAGCATTAAAGTTTTTGTTAATGTAGAGTCTATTAAATGTTATTCTAATTTCAGTTATAAGTAAAATTATTATATATTATATACTAAGTCTAATTCATAAGATGTTTTGTTTTATATGAACAATTTAAAATTAAAACTAAATAAAGAAATTGTAATTTAAATATAATATAAACACTCATATACATGAGATATGGGGTTTCGCAAAAGTCTATATTTTTTTTAACTATTATTTATGAATAAAAAAATATTATATATGAATTATTATATAATATTTCAGCAGATTATTATTATGAACGGAAATGTACATATTAGCCACAACTATATGACCTTATTTTTGAAATGTGTTAATTAATTTATAATAAATAGTTGGCGCAATTCTTTTAAATAATTATAATATTTTTGAGATGTTCTACGTTTCTAAAGTCCTACTCAGATTGTTACTATTATTTAAAAAAAAAATGAATTGTAAGGAGAAATTATAAATATTATATACTTACTAATGAGTTTTAGGTTTTTATACTCAGAGTAAGGTAATTATTTTTTTCTCTAAGAAGAGATATTATGATCATAGCAGGAAGAAGAAAGTCTACTTAAAAATATATATTACTCTTCCAGCAATAAAAAAAACAATTTCTTTTGGTTCTTATGCATTTCAAAAAACTGTATTCAAGAAATATACCGGAACAATACGGAAATATTAGATTTATTAATTATATGTATACCGTAAAATTTTAATGTAAAATAAAGTAAGAGATATTTAAATAATATCCAAATAATTTTAGTTCAATTACTACAGTTAAGAAATATTTTTTAAAGTATTGTTTGTTGGATAGTATAGTTTATTGAAGCTCGTAAGCCACGGTGACCGAATTTATCCCAGTCCAGTTAATCTCCACACTAGCCACAATCACATTTCACTTATAATACTACAACACTGTTCTTGTGGTCACAAGTCCCTAAATAATATCCCGTTGGATGCTCATTGTATTGGGATAAGAATTATTACTGACCGTAACAGAAAATCGGAAGAGATTTATTAAATATGAACAAAATAATATTAAAAAAATACAATTTGTGCTTGAACGCTACGCTGGCGTAGCACGTAGGCGAGCGTAGCAAGATGTTGTTTAATTACCAGTTAAATACAGGCTTAGATTTATTTACACATTATTCAAGCGATTAGGTTTAAAATTATCTAAGCAAACCCACAAATTATTTTACATTTAATAAAGACCCTTAAATTTGTGTACGATTTTTTAATTATTTAATTCTAGAAAATGTGGACATGGCTACTTATATCGCTGTAAATGCGTCTACTAGTTTACTTATAAATTATTATAAAAAATAGCTATTTTTTTTGACTAAATTGTAAATATGCGATTCTATCGTTGCACACAATGCACTTTTCTAAAAAAAAAAAAATTTTAATAATAATTTTTAACAAAAATTTCAAGATCCTTCATTAGCTTATGTTATGCATTTATAATTAATATTATCTTAATTTTTAATATTATGTTGTTGTTCTTCTTTTTATTTGTTATCATTATTATATGTCTTAAAAGGAGTAATTATAATAATTAAATAGGAAGCCCCCCCCTGTTTTTTGTTTACCTGTACATACTTTAAAAACTGTCTGATTATATAGGTATAAACCAAATAATAAAAAATAGGTTTAATTTAAGGTAAATAGTATGAAATAGTAGTACCTTTCATTACATTCTACTGGGTTTCAGGTTGTATCTGTGCGGAGTTAATTAAACGTGAAAGTGGTGAAATGGAGTCAAGAAGACTTCGTCTCTTTGATATAAGATAAGCTCAATAATCTCCCAAGCTTTAGCATTTTTATTAATCTAATTCCCGATTCAAAATAATTATGTAAGAAAACTAACCTCGATTATTGTCTGACCCAAAAAGTCGTCCGATTCTCTGGTGAGTTTCTGCCTCAGTTTAGATTTCAGGTCGTTGTCTTCATCCCAAACCCTCACTTTTATCCTGTCTGATGAATTGTGACATTCGCTGAAATAAAAATATATATTTGATTTAAAAATGCAGTTTTTATGTAATATGTCTCTTGAATATCTGACTGAAGATTATATGAAAGTTGCCTCGAGAGACAAACACAAATATTTACTAACTCTTGGTAACATAATATCAGCAGGTTATGAGCTTATGACTTCTTCAGTACAGAATATTTATATTAATTTCAACCAAAAAACCAACTAATAAGCTTCTCAAATAAATATTGAAAAATTGCTCATAAGTAACTCTTGGAGATATTTAAAAAAATCCCTGTTTAATGACATTTTTATTAAATTTTCTACACTTTTCTTTCACCGTGAGACTCAAATTAAAATATTTATATATTGATAAAAATATAGGTTGAAATAATTTGACTTTGGAATAATATACGCTTTAATGCCACGAATGCAAAAAGGGTGTTAAAAATATTTATACAATCAATAACTAATTAAAATATTGAATAATCTTAAAGATTACTTATCTGGCTACATTAATAATATATTTTATTTTAAATAAAATAAACAATTGGAAATTAAATCTTGATATTAATGTTAAAAAAGGGCGTCCACATTTTTGTATATATTGAGCATATCAAATGTTATAAATATGTTTAAGTCTACTTAAACGCGTCTTAAATTATATCGTTTTTTATTATCATTTGCGTATGTTTTTTATTTAAATTATGGACAGTCGCATTAAAATATTACATACACTTTAAATCCTCCCCATTGTCCTCCATTGAATAAATGAATTTAGAATTGTAAGCAGAGTTTTTACACGCGGTACATTATTTATTTCCATACTTTCACAAAGGGGATTTATTAAATAGTTTTTTTTTTCTGTTACGAAGTATTTAGGCTGTGCCTCGGGAAAAGGGAATCCGATGAAAAGAAGTTTTGCACATTTCCCTTGATAATCGCAGACTGTGTCGATATTGGATTTTATATAAAAAATGTACAAGATTGAGTGTCGCGTGTTGAATAGTTTATAATTTAACAAGAATACTCACAAGTAGAACTTCTCGTTCCATACTGGATTCAACTCCTGTGGCATTGTTCTGGTTCTTTTCTTGATTTTAGATACTTGGACGGTCACGTATGGATCTGAAGTTCCACTCTTGTCTTTGGCAATCA
The DNA here is from genome assembly GCA_022606485.1 of Agraylea sexmaculata. Classification (NCBI taxonomy): domain Eukaryota; kingdom Metazoa; phylum Arthropoda; class Insecta; order Trichoptera; family Hydroptilidae; genus Agraylea; species Agraylea sexmaculata. The sequence goes on along the minus strand of JAGTTH010005723.1, from coordinate 62,609 downwards.
GTCCTTGGGCACATATCACTACATTATCATAATAAATATATTAGATAAACACCCATAAACAGGGGAAAACATGTAAAAAATAATATTCAAAATGCTCACATATTTAAGGTTTTTAATATTAAAATTGAGTTATTCTACATCACAAACGCAATTCTAAGCATTTTTTATTATTGTTTATATTGTGTGTGGTTTCCCAGACCTTCAAATCTATGTAGTTTGTCAAAATATATATATTAGGTGATAAAATAATGGATGAAGGCATCCAATATTTTCGGTCTAATTTATATCAGAACTCTTAGGTTGTTGATAATATTTTTATTTTCCAGGCTCACTTGAAATTTATCAGGCATTATTTGAATTAAAAACCCAATTTTATTGCCGAAGAAGCTTCGAAAATATTTTATAATCCGCCTACAATTACTAATTTATTAAATTATAAATTAATTCCAACATTTTGGATCTCCTGTTAGTAAAAGACATATTAATTATGAATAAAGATGGAATAACAAATTATTATTAGGGAAAAAATATACAACTGGGAAATTAAAGATAATTATATATGTATAAATATCAAGATGGCGGACCATGTAGACGAGTCTGAGTGAGACAATAAAATAATGGATTCTCAGGCATACGTCATCGTAAATACGATAGTAGACTTACTTAGCTACAATTATGATCGGTTTTTGTTAGTTATGCCTCATCTGAGCCTCGGGCGAGGCACTAATTAACAAAAAAACCGATCAAAACAACAGCAAAGCAACTCTAATACCGTCTTTACAGTGTACGTTTACGGCGACGCACGCCTAGGTATCCCAAGCATTAGTGTTGCCTCTGTCAAATTCACCAACTTGGTCCGCCATCTTGATATTTATTGTATGGCCTGCTAATATATCGGTGGTATTGATTAGCCGCACTGAAAGTGACCAGAAGTAGATGAAAATGCACGAGATCAGATAAAAGTGTTGTTATTGATTGTAAAAGTTATTATTGATTAAGCATAATAGTATTGCCTCTGTCAAACTCATCTGCTTGATCCTCCATATTGATATTTAAACATCCAAAAGCCTGCTAATATATCGATGATATTGTTTTAACCCAGTCTTCTTCTATTCTCTAATTAGGTCAAGGCTTCAATATTAAGGGATTCTGTAGGACGTCCTGTATATATATTTTTTTTGAATTTTAGCTGAAATAAGCTCCTTAATTCTTTAGATTTTTGGTTAAGTTACTTTGTATGCTTATATATTTTATAATGCATCTATCATCTCTTCGCCTTTAGCATGTGATTGTGAATTTTAGATGTACCCATTCGAAATTGTCGTGCTATATTTGAGTAATAGTTTGTAAAATGTGTGTTGTTGTTATGGGAATTCGTAATGGTGGTTATGATAAAAGGGTACGCGAACTTTTTATGATGCCATTCTGGAAAACGAACGACCTGAGAATAATACGCAAAAGCTCTTGCCTGAAAACTGAAATACAGCAGATCCAATTTATCACACAATCATAATTAAACTATTAAACGGGTTGTACACTTTCAAAGAAATAAAATGTCATGTCTCTTTAATAGTATACGAACAAGCCGACAAGCCTTGAAGGATTTTACGTGTGTATATATTTTTTTCCACAAAAAAAAGACCCTCAAGAGTCCTTGAAATAGTCGGGAGTTTGAGGGAGCAAAGGTTGAGCAAATTTATGTAAGGCAGCAAATGTATTTCAGTACCCAGAGAATATAAAATATTATTGTATATTGTAAACTATAAAGACCCTATCTAGCAAATTCATCACAAACATTCTATTGAAATACAAATATTACTACTGCAGAATAAATTGAAGTTTCGGCACGGACCACTTCACATTTATAATATGTATAAAAAATAGCCCAGCTTATAAACACAACTGTTTATCTTTAATTAAGAGTCGAGAGAGACGGAATCCTCGACAGAATAAATTTTAATACTAATTGCGGGTTTAATTAAAACTAACGGAGTTATATATAATCAGTTGATTGTGCCTCAAGACAGGATCTTGATTATATAAATCAAGTTTTGAGTATGAATTACAGTTTTGCATAATTTGCAAACTGGAGTTGATTTGTATGACCGCAATGCCGTGTCATATGTCACTTTGAACTACAATTTATTATACATCAATACACACATTCCAAAAGGTTTTTTTTTAATAATAAATAAAATCATATCTTATATGTATGCAAATGAAATGGGAAAATGGGTTTCAAAGATGTGCTTTACAATTTAATTAAAATACGTAAAAATATTGGGTATAGAGAGTTTTTTTTTTCGTCTCTATGGAGAGTGAATAGAATATAATAGTGATTGGAATTTGAAAACTGAAGCCGCATTAATAGGTCTTTAAATTATAAGAATTTAGCTGAATAAATGATATATTGAGCATTAGTTTAAAATAATGTACATTCTGTTGCTTGCCTCTTCTTGGATAGATAAATAAAAATAAAATAGAGGAAAAAAGCCGCGGTACGTTATTTTGCCTCCCCGTTTCTCCGGTTAAAATTACATATTAAAAATACCGCTTATTTAAATAAAATCCAGTCAATAATGATTTTACTATATTCGTGTTTCGCCATATTTTTGTTTTATTCATATAGTGTTATATTAAGTATATGTTTTTGTAATTCTAAGTTTATTTCATTATTATTATTATTTATTATGTATTATATATATATATTTTAGTAGCTTTACAAGTGGGTTTTTGTATTTTTTCCCATAAATTATGTTATGACTTATTAATTAATATAATTACCAATTGTTTCTACTCCGTATTAAAATAAGTAAAAGACATTCTATTGTAACGTATAATCATAATGTATCAAAACATTGTATGTAAATTATATTTAATAAAGAAATTGTATAATAAAAACTGTGTACTGTGTATAAAGAATTCCAGACAGCTTGATGTATAAATATAAAGATGACGGACCAAGTAGATGAGTCTGAGTAGGATAATTAGTGTTGCATCGGTCAAACACATTCATAAAAATATTCGAAAAAAAAACAAAATTCACATTATGCTTTCCTTTAAGTAAAATTCATATTAATTATGAATAAATAAGGATGAACAAATTGTTTTTAGGGAAAAATCATTTAACGGGAAAATTATTAGATTAAAGGTATTTTTTTTTAAATATCAATTGATTGTACTCCTTATTAAAATAAGTAAAAGACTAAGTTTATAAACTTAATATTGTAACATATCATGTATCAAAACATTGTATGAAAATTATATTTAATAAAGAAATTGTATAATAAAATATATATATATATATATATATATATATATATATATATATTTTATTATACAATTTCTTTATTAAATATAATTATGTGTGTGTGTGTGTGTACATATTGGTTGACAATTGGAGGTGGTTTATGCAATTTCGCCCCCTAATAAGCAATTTGTAATAAATACACTGGAACCTTAATACACATATGCCTTAATCGACATACGGCCTTCGTTGGAATACGATCCGCGTGCGTTATAAAAATGTTGTGAAGAAAAATTAATAAAATTTGATACAATATGTCAAGGATGTGGACGGCTTTTAACATCGTATATTCCTATTGTTTGTTGGGATTCGTCTTATCCGGAACTGTTTCACCATAACCATATATAAAATTAAAATGTAATTAAGTGAGACTACACATGTTGAGCATTAAAGGTGGTGGTTGATGTTCACACTTAGTAGTACATGTTGTTGAAAGTGCACTTTCCTGTTCCAGTAGTCCGTTTCCGCTAACCACCGGTTCAACCCTCTTTTCCATACAATTAGAACATGCACAACATTCACAAATTTATCCTCGATTGACCACAAGATTATACTAAAGCCTATTGTATAATTAGTTATATTATTTATAATCAGACTTAGAGGGCAGTAAGTGTAAAATACAGTTTTGATTATTAACCCAGCACCAAACCGGTACAAACGAATGAATTAAAAGAGGGGCTTTTTGACTCAAAACATATTAATTCAATGTCTCAAATTCAGAGGCTCTATTTGACTTAATAATGGACTTTTAAGCAATGAGAATATTTTTAAATATCAAAAATTGACGACTAATAATCGCTAGACATTAAAAGCCGTACTCAATATAACAGTGTGTTAGTGAGTCGTGCTAGATGGTGTGTGTACAAATAGACTAGAGATTGGTAGTATTGGTATACACGCATACACTTTCATATTAAATTCTTTTTCATATATATATATATATATATATATAAATCTTATTTTTTAGACACAAAAATGTGTTAATTAATTGTCTGTCGGTGATCTTAACTATTACTAGTTACACAGGTCACCGACTTAATAATCAGTATTTACCCTACAATACAGGAAATCAGAGTAAACCTGGGTCAAAGCGATCGATGGGAATTGTATTAATATTATTCCCGATGTTCTAGTCATATATACAATTGAAAACGGTATTGGTACTTCTACCCTTAGGTCTTTTAATAATAAATCGAAATAAATGCCATTGGTTTAAATATTTTTACGTCCAAATAGTCCAATAATATAATCGGTTAGGTTACGTTTAACCGATTAAAATCAATTTAAAAAAAATGACTGGAGCGGGATTTGAACCCATGATAATAGTATTTTTGCCATTATGCCGGTTAAAGGTTATTTATAAAATAAATTACGTGTAAGGCCCGGTTAATATCAATTTACACTTTTAGATCTGCTAATAATAAATCAAAACATGACAAAAGTGCTGCATTATCATCATTGCGACTTGGGATGCCCCGTAATGCTCTAGTGGTACTGCATTATTATAATTATGTGTATTTATAAATTAAATGCCATTAGTTTAATTTTTATATCCTATTTATATCCTTTCTCATATTTAATATCCTATAATTTAACGCCGCCCTATCGATAACCTTGTTTAACTATAAAGAATACTGTCATATTCATTTTATGTAAATATAACAAAAAATCGATCATATTATATTAAAATGACTTAATTACAAATTGTACAGCACTATAAATGAAAAACTTTCAACGACTTAATCAACGAATTTAAATAACACAATATAATTAACTAGTAATTCTAAGCCCTTTATGTTGATGTTGATATTTATGTTGATATTACGTTGATGCGTGGCCGCTACGCTATTAAACTCTAAGCCAATTTCACACTTATTAAGCGTAGTCAATATTTACATGTATTTAATTCAATGTTTTATTGTAGTCGTATAGTGGATAATGGACTTTTGGCCAAACAGCAGATATAATTTACAGTAAATGATGTTTGCAGCCCACATTCAAGTACTTAAAGTGCAATTTCGAACCAGAAACTAGTGTAATGTAATTTTTAATTTATTTTATAAAATGTGAGCATTTTGAATATGAATGTCACGGTACAAACACAAAGACATTTTATAATAAATAATGCAAAAAGCACATGCATAATATTATTGCAAAGCGTACTACTTACCGCATTGTTTGTTTGTATGTATGTAAAACAAAAATTACTATAAATGCAACGATTAAAAAAACTCTTACCAATTAGAAAGCTTCCACATCAATTCTGCAAAAAAATCTATTTGAATATATGACGTATTTGGCGATGAAATTTACTTACGCATTTGGGTCGAAAGCCAAAGCCTCATGATTTTACGATTAAACCGATGCACATCAGTAGTTAGTTCTATTTTAGCTATTGAGTACTCAAACTATTCGATTATACCTAATAGTATGAGAATAGACAGTTTAATAGAAGAATATTATTATCAGTGTATCGTGTCTGTGTAGTGTAGAGCTTGGTCCATTTATAAAATTAATCCGAATAATAGGTAAATGTCAAATTAATTTTATAAGAAAGAACTCTTAAAATAATTCACTCATCTTAAATACAACATGTTTTTAATTGAAACTAATATCTTTTTATCTCCATTATATAATGCCAGTACGATTATAAAAAAAATATACTAAAATGGGCCTAAGAATTTTTTTGTATAAAAAAAAATATTTATAATAAAATAATTTATTATGACAGCTTTAGAATCTTTTATTAAAATCATAAGAAAATAATAAAAACAAGTTTATGATGTCATCGTATTAGTTCAAGTACAAGTTCAATTTCGAATACGTCAACAAGGTATTGTTTACTTTGCAATATATGTACTGCATTTTGGGTGACATTACGATGTACCATACTTTTTAACATCTTCAAATCAGGCGGTCGATTACCAAATAAATAAATACGCAAGATTCTCAAACTTTTTAAAATAAAAATTAAAAATTGAAATGTTTAACTAGCCGACTTGGACCATTAATGAAAGTTATTATAATAATTATTATGAAAATTTAATATTTTTTTACAGCTTTTTTGTTGTACAGCGTATTCATACTCGTATGGTTTTATATTAATGACAAATTTCGTATTTATTTTTCGGATTAACAATATAAATGGACTTGGGCCGTGGTGTCGTGTAAAGGGGCTAAAACTAAATTTGGGTAAAATGTGTTAAGTTGTTGATATTTGAAAGAGAGTGCTAAAGTAAAGAGATTATTGTCAGACAGTATGCAGTTGCTCGGTACAAAATGCTACTTGTTCCAAATTCTATCTACTCATATTCTGATGACATAACAATGAGTGGCTTGATTGTTATTATATTTTTATTTGAATTGATTTAGTGTGTGATTGCATTGTTATTTTTGATGGTGTGACACTCGATCCCATAACCCCCATGTCTGCAATATCTGACCTACCTGTAATGGCTATTTTACAGGACCACTTGGAAGTGCCTTCAATATTGACGTCCTTTGCCTGCTCTAGGGAATCTATGTGAGTGTCGGGATCCACTGAAAATGTTCTCCTACAGGACAGAAGTGGGAAAAAAATCAAAATTTCATATCAAGTATTTGAACCCTCCTTTCGAGCGCCTTACTGAAATTAACAACTAAGTGCAAATAGACAAATGTGAGAAAACACAGTATTAATTACCGCACGATATGTTTTTTACCTCTCCATACGTGTCGCTCCTTGAAGACTGTCCTTTCTAACGAATTTACATAAGATAAAATAAAGTGCACGATAACCATTCTAAAAGCCGGCTGCTCGTTGAATCCCAGGGTTTGATTTGTTTGTACATTTTAATTTTGAACATATATTACAGCCAATTATCATAACAAACACTCATTCACTAGACACAAACTATACACAAGGGGACATTGAATAGAAGACACATAATAATTAAGGAAGCGATGCATTACACCATAAAGCTGATACACATAATATGATGGCTTTGGTTATTTTTTTCATGATTCTCTATGTATTGTTAACCTGTTATAGCTATTTTGGCACTCCATTTTGATGTGCCGTCCAGGACTGACTGCTTCACCGCCTTCATGTGGCCAGCGTGACTCTTCTCCTCAACGGAGAACACGGCCCTATGTCATTACATTTATTGCAAAATACATATATATATAACGTGGATAGTGAATCACAAGTTAAATTATAACCTAGGTGGAGACATCATACAACTAGATAATTAAACAAAAACAAAGTTTTGTAGCCATTTCTATGCGATATTCGATCACAACCTAACCAAAACACGCCATGTTGAATATACACACCCGAATTAATTTTTTGAATTAAACTTTTATCTATAGAAGTGCCATGCAATATTACGTCGTACATTCGAATATGCCCAGTCACAAATACATGTACATATTCTAAACCCTATACATGAAAATTGTAGTCCCTAAAATCTGAAATGTTCGATAATTCGCCTTTTGAATGAGTGGTCTATGTTTACGGATTCTTTTTATATTTTTCTTCTTCTTTTAATAAATAATATTTTTTCAATTTTTATCTTTTACGTTCCAACTGACGAGTGCTGCATTATCATCAACTTCGGATCCCCCGTAATGCTCTAGTGGTACTGCAGTATGATATAATAATATATGTATTTATAAATAAATAAATAATCCGACACTCGAGAGAAACAATATTTTTCTTACAAAACATTCGCAATGATCATGTAAATAAATTGTTTACATATTATTTGTCGATAAATATATCGAGCAACTTTTTATGTCGCAATTTACTATATTAAGTGAAATACAATGTAATTTTATTTGAAAGTGATATAAAAACAGTACGAGCAGTAGAAGCAGCGCCCCAAGCGGCTGACACACGAAACCTTTGGTGCCAAATGCCTACTATGGTTTTGACGCCTTTTAAAATATTATTGGCATCTATATATATAAGATCATTGTGTCACGTGTGTTATCATCATATTTTGGAACGTGGCCGGAATACACGCGCATATTATACATATACTTCACACATACGCAGGCTGTGGCCACCTGCAATATTGCAGTCCCTAAAATCCAACTCTCGAGATGAGTGTAGAAGGTGTTAATTATATTAATTGTTTACACACTGACATATTATTTGTTTTTGAATATATCAAGCAGCTTTTAATACTGACGCACTTTACCATATTAAGTGAAAAACGGTGTAATGTTATTAGAAATATCGATAAGTGACCGAAAAACATTACGAGCGGTAAAAGTAGCGCGAATACGATAACTTTATTTTCCATATTTTTGACGTCTTAAGTATTATTGTACTGATTGTATTATAATGCAGCAGTTGATGACATTTGACTCTCGAGTTAAGTAGCTCACTGTTGGAAGAAATTTACAATTCATCTCTTACTTTTAAATGAAAAAGGGTGGAAACTCTTTTAAACTAAATTTATCTTTTATTTAATGCTTTAAGAGAGAAAGACGCTATGATTATTTAGGAAATTATATTTTACACCATGTTATCGGAAATAATTGTGGGGTTGGGTGGAATAAGGGCGTATCCTAAAATGTTTAGTTTCGAGATAATCGAAAAATTTTTTAATCGATTATATTTTTATATGATGAAGTATTGTCTTTGGTAACAAGTAAATGCCCACATCTAAATATTATATTATTCAAAAGGCGTATCCCGTTATCCGCCCTTATTCCACACAGCCTCTCAATTATTATACACAGTAATGAAGTATAATAAATATTCTTATATTGCTTCAAGGAAATAATAATCAAAGTCCAGTTGGTGTTGATTAGAGTTTTGCGTGTTTTTGATCCATTAAAAAGGACGATTGATGGTTGAGTATAGATATTAAAAATTCACGATAATACGGTTGTTTTTTATACATATAGCAAAGTGTATTTATGACCGATTTAGCTGAGTGGTTATTGGATTGATAATCAATATATTTAACGATAGTTACACGCCGACTTTATAGAATATTTTTTTATTCAATATTGAGATTACTCGTCGACATCAGTTTGATGTATGGAATGGGATGAAGAGGTTTTTACGTGACTCGAATTGGATTTTGAAAAGACCCACCCTTTGACTTCTTTATATAATATCGAATAAAACATGAATTTGTCGATATAAAGATATTTAATTCATAATTTATTGTAGCCGGAACGTGCCTCTTTTAACTACGTGTTAATATTCTGAGCGCCTCCGTTTCAGGAAATGTCACAGGAAACTTTTCTAATTATTTTCACTAATCACCTTTTTATACAATATTATAACTGATACGTTTACGATGAGGATCATTTATAAAATATACAAAATTAATTACTATTTTTATATATTATAGAGTAGAAGGTAAATAAAATAGTATTATCCCAAGCTGTGTGACGATTTTATGAAACTATAAATAAAACTGAATTTTATTACCGAAATCCCATTTTTATGTGTCTGTAAAAGTTAACTTATTATTGTTATTTCAATTCAAGTACCTACTTGCATTTTATTAAACATGAATTATAAATTAATGATCATTTCTGGGTTTAGTAGTAACTTGATTTACAACAACTTAAAAATAAATTTATTATCTGAATTTTTACGAACCCCATATAGTTATAATTATTTTTTGTATATTATCTCGGGTATTATATATTTTTATTAGTGATAAATAAAAAAGTACTTTCGCACAATCGCACAATATATATAATAACTCGGATTTTTTAAACATAAAATAAACTATTTATAAGTAACAAATTAACTAACTATGCTCTCTTTTTTTTTAAAATTATTTTTATACTATTCATACCATTGAATTGGGTATATTGGGTATGTCAAAAACCAATAATATCCTTACATGATGACTATAAATTAATACAAAATATTGTCTAGTCCAATGAATATTATTTTCACGCATAACATATATTTATAATATTCTTAAGAATCTAATATATTCTAATAATTCTAATAAATAATATAATTCTAATAAATTTATAATATTCTTTATCATTGCATAACAATGATAAAGAATATTATAAATATATCAGTTTCCTCCAATAATTGACGTAATATGTGATTAATATCCATGGTGGACTTAAACTAAATAAGAACATTTTAGGGGGTGGTAAATAAGATTATATATTTTAATAGAAAAAATACACAAGCCCCTACTTCACAGAAACAGCTCCTTTAAAAAGCTTGAAATATTTTTTATTTTTTCCTTATTTTTAGTGTGTTAATGCACTTTATACATATACAAACCAAATTGTTCTTAATGTCAACGCTATCGTATTTATTTAATAACTAGGGTAACTTTAATTGAAATTTTAAATTTGTTAATTTTTTTGATATTCTGCTTGGTTTTTTATTAGGACGATAATGAGTTGTTTATTTTTTCATTTATGGTTAAATGATGTTTTAAAATGAACCGTATTTTTTGAACTTCATACATTTCGAACACAAACGAATTTCCGATTGGATACAATAATAATTATAGTATCGGGAAAACATGCATATGAAGTAATCTAATTCTGTTATTATTATATATTTTACATATGCATTAATTGCAGTAAAATATTATTCTTCCATCTGGTAACACTGATGGTTGAGGGAATTGCACATATAACATACACACACGTTCAACAATTATATCTATAACTCAATTGTATCGGTAAAATATGAATATGAGGCTCTCTAATACTCTTATTATTGTATATTTTACATATATATTAATTGTAGTAAAATAATTATATAAAATATTATTCTTCCATCTGGTAACGCTGATGGTTGAGGGAACTGTACATATAACATACACACTCCTTAGACAATTATATATATGATAATAATCGGCTTGTGCATTTTAATGAAAAATTATCCTTTTTTATCATAGATATAAACATTAGATATCGCATTGTGTATAAATATTTCCTGTAAACCCGTGTATTGTTGCATTCTTCTCTCCTATTCGATAAAGACATAAGTGTGTCTCCTTCACTCAACACATTTCTAGTGACCACTGAGAGTGGTTGTGACAATACTTTGGCGATTAAAACGCAATAATATTTGAAACATGCTAAAGAAGTAGTGTTTGGTAAAAAGTGAGGCTAGATGTATTTGAGTGTATGTTTGAGTCCATATGACATGTAGTAACAATGCATTTACCCATTTTACTCTGAAATATAACTGAAGATATGAAGAGACATGTTTACAGTATAATGTTTGCCAGGTAACTCATGTTTTTGGCCACTTGATTCACTTGAACTAACCACACATTTAGCCACTATATATATATATATATATATATATAGAGAGTATATATATATATATATATATATATATATATATATATATACATATATATATATATATATATATATATATATATATATATATATATATATATTGTTTGTAATAAATAAACGGTGCAAGGGTCGTGGCCAAGTTCGAAAGTGGTGTTAAGGTCAAGTGTAGCTGGCAGCCGTTTAACGACAACTCGGATAAAACAATTAAGCCGAGATATAATTTGGCAGTTGGCCATGTTTAATAGTGCGATGTTTGTATGGTAATAGTCAACAGGTTGTATTTTCAACCCCCAACCCCATTGGCACCCTTCCAGCATTTCTTCTAACAACATCAATCTCTTGGACGCTTTCACACAATACATTCCGCTTTATTGCCCATCTCGATAAACTTGTTCCGGACGTACAAAAATCACAATTTTTCCATGTATATTCTGAAAAACGATTATCGACCACTCAATATAACTATGCAGAAAAAAATAAGAAATATTCATATACATAATATAGTGTATCGGACTCCTGAAGTGAAGGCTTATAGGATATTAATCATTTAGATTGTGTTAACATCCAACATTCACCTATTTAAGTGTGTACACATTTTTGTTTGAAGAATAATCAAGCAAAAATTGATATTCTTGTTTGAAGAATAGTCATTTATCATACAATTTAAAATGTCAAAAAGTGTTCAATATTCAATAATTATACACTGTCTCGATAATCCTAATCGTCCAGTATTCCAGTAAGCTGACATTTTTTTAGATTTTTTTCTTATCTAGATATCAAAGGCACCGTCGAAAATTCAAAAAATTATCGGTAGAAAAAAAGAGTTTATTTTTTTTGTAAATAGCAATATAAAAAAATTATATGTTAATATGATAATACTATTAAATAATTTTTTTTTAAATAATATTTACGACGGAGTTGATTTCAATTTAGAGAATAGTATAATATACTAGGGTAATTTTAATTTAAATTTTCAATTTAATAATGTTTTTTTATGTTCTGCTTGGTTTTTTAATAGGACAGTTATATTTGAGTTTTGATTTCAATTTGATTTAAGTGTTTTTTTATGGATTAGAAGATTTTTTTTATTATTATGCATTATCAAATTAACTATATAATTTTGATACCTATATTGATTTCAAATAAAATTTAATTCTATGAGCGCAAATTAGTGATAATCATGTCTATTATAATAATAGAAATTTAATATTAGTTATATCTATTTATGAGTTTAAAATCAACTCACTATGTTCTCTGAAAACTGAAGATATTTTAGTGTGTGGTATGGTATCGCAAAAATAATAAAAAGAGTTTATTAAAAATTAGGTGCTTTTGGGATCGAGTTTGGGCCGCCATCTTGGAATCTGCTGTTCCTATGAAGTACGCAGTAGTGACTATCGCGTATGTATTGTGTCTGTTAAATACATTGGGAATTAAGATTTAATTTTTTTTATATCGATATAAAAGAATAATGTGCAAATGATTATTATGAAAATGTATTTATTTGGGGATTATAATAATAAGAATATTTATTTTTAGACAGGAACGACGATGATTGAAGGGAAAGTTGTCGAAATGGAGTTGGGCTTAATTAAGTTTCGACCACGACAGGCTGAAGGTAAAATTTATTCAGCAAATACCAACTTCATCAAAGTGAAATGCCTACAGGAATCAGAATTGCTCGCTTCTACACATTATATAAAATACAAATCCGGGAAAAATATGTGCACATCTTACAGGGCATTCGTATGAATATTCAATGTATTTAAATGAATGTGCGCAAGATGAAATTAATTATACAACTGGGTCAAAGTCTACCTTCATTACTCCCTGTTTATGATGAAAAACAATTATTTTATAATGTATTTGAATTGACGACATCCACTTTCTATGTGACCGAATCGTAAAAGGACCTTTTACAAAGGGACCAATTTTTATCCACTTCATATGCAAATTGCTCGATATTTATTGAACCCTTGGCCAACGAAAATACGACTGTGAAAAAATCAAGTATGTTAAAATAAAAAAAGATTTTTAAATATAAATATATTTTACACAAATTTCCTTAACCACAACGAACGCTTTTATGTCTGAAAATATTTTGACATTGCTGACAACAGCTTAGGATGGACTTGTTGAGAATATTTTAAGGGTAGGTAGGGTAATTTTTTTTTACCCCATTTAAAAAGTTTACACAGTTTGGGTATCGTTTAAGAAATGACCATTTAAATTTCAGAATAATATTAAATGACAGCATTAATTTTAATTAGCGAAAAGAAATATGATTGCCACCAAATAATGACCCATATTGTGAAATTATTGTATTATTAAAAATGTATTTTATACCCTTTTTAATGATTCCATCTCATTCTGATCTGATAAATAACGGTCGAATCCATAGGGAATATTTTCAGGAATTAATAAAAAAAGGTTTATATTTTATTGTAATTTTATAACCAATCGATAGAGAAAAAAATCAGACGCTTAGTTTTTATTTAAATTAATTGATTAAAGTGTGACAAATGAGGAGGTTATTTTAGGAATTATTAATATTCGGATAAAGGAGTAGGCATAAAAAATGTTATACTGTAGAAATATATTTTCACTTATATTTAATATTATATGTATAATCGAATTATACATGATGGTCATTTAATCGGTTAGAATATTTTAATGAGAGTTGAAAGCGAAAATATTACGATTTTTTAACATACATATAATAATATTTAATATGGTTCCTACAAATTCTGATTAAAATTCAATTTTGATACTTTGTAGATACATATTGCATTTTATATAAAAAACAATATTTTACTCCACTACTCTGATATTGTAATGGTGGGAAAAATAAACAAATGCGATGTCTGGTTTAATCTTGAACATCGTCTATTCTAATCTCTTTTGACTTTCTGTTTTATATTTTTTCTTCAAATCTCACTTTCATCTCAACTGTAACGAGATTGTCTGCTTTTGCCATGAAACACGACCGTTATAATCAAGTATACATGCGTTTATCAGACAAAAATACGTTTTTTATCCGCGGAATGATTTATAATGGTAATTTTAAATTGTGTTGTTTGAGGCCTTTTGTATAATGTTGTTATTTTCGAGGTCGGCCCAATATTCGGTTTGTCTCTGAAAACACATTTTTTTAGTACAAAAATATGCCTTAGGCGCGACACACATATGGAGTTCGTCAAAGTCTCAAGATGTCTCAACTATAATATGCATTTCAGTGGTTGTGCAACTATGATACTGGCGCATATTATACATATACTTCACACATACTGTAACACTTTAGTCCCCAAAGTCCCATACTTCAATAATCCGACACTCGAATGCAACTCAATCCCACAAAAACCTCCTCATGATCATGAAAATTATTTACATACTGACATATTGTTTCTCTTTGAATATATGAATTAACTTTTAATGAAACACTTTAACATATAAAGTGAAAGACAGTGTTAATTAATGTTATTAGAAAGTGACAGTTAAACAGGTAGAAGCAGCGCCCCAAGCGGCTGACACACGAAACCTTCGGTGCCAAATGCCTGCTATGGTTTTGACGTCTTTTAAAGTATTATTGGCATCTCTCTATATATATAAGCTCATTGTGTCATGTGAATTGTCTTCATAAATTCTAAGGTGGCCGGCTCTATTATATGCGCATATTAAACTTATACTTCACACATACGCGGGCTGTGGCCACCTGCAATATTGCAGTCCCTAAAATCCAACACTCGAGATGAGTGTAGAAGTTGTTAATTATGCTTATTGTTTACATACTGACATATTATATATTAAGCAGCTTTTACTACTGACGCAATTTACCATATTAAATCGAAGACGGTGTAATTTTATAAAAAAGATTGAGAAGTGACAGATAAACAGTACGAGCGGTAAAAGCATGACGACAAACAAACGAAACATTTGGTGACAAATTCATATTTATCTCGCATGTTTCTAACTAATTATTGGCACCTCTATACATATTATATAAGCTCATTAGGTGTAGTATGTATGTATGCAATACGGGTGAGCATAAAATCTTATAAATCTGTGAAATTATAAAAAATATAATGGACATAATATGTAAATAGCGCAATAAGAGAAACGTTGTGAATGGTAGTGAATCGATACTGACGATATATAAGCAGACCTTACAACTGGATGTATAAATATCAAGAGTGCGGACCAAGAAGATGAGTTTGAATGATGCAAAACTGTAATCAAGCTGATTGACAGTGTTTCGACAACAGTAATTAAGTGAAATTTAGCACGCTTTTAAACAATGTGTGTCGTCTCACTCAGACTTGGTCTACTTGGTCCGTCATCTTGATATTTTTACATATATCCAGTTGTATGCTCTACTAATACAACATGTTTTTAATTGAAACTAAAATATTTTACCTCCATTATGTAATGCCAGTACGATTATAAAAAAATACTAAAACGGGCCAAAGCATTTTTTTTGTATAAAAAAATAATTTATTAATAATAAAATAATTTATTATGACAGCTTGAGAATCTTCGGCTTTATAAATGAGTGAATATATGTTGTCATTAGAGAATAACAAAAACAACTAGGCGGTCGATCACCTAATAAGTAAATACGCAAGATTCTAAACTTTTAAAAATAATAATTAAAAAGATTAACTAGCCGACTTGGACCAACAATGAAAGTGTGGTTGTGTTACATTTAATGTATCATTCCTTACATTTTATTATTTGAGTATCAATAAAAGACATGTTGTATATGTGTCGAGTAGTAAGACATTTGTAAGCTCCATATGTGTGTCTGCCTTTTACCCTCCATCAGAAGTATTGATTAATTGAATTAATATCGGGGTCATAGAAATGGCTACGAAAACGATGTTTTTTTCCTGAAAATATGATTGATTGTGTAAATAGTCACATTACCTGATCAACTCGAATATTTCAGGCTTGTCCCTCTCCCTTTGCTTCATCCTCTCCTTCATTGCAGTGATGATGGAGTTGGCTTTATCCTCGGCTCCATGTTTGGAAGACTTTTCAGCGGCTCCTGCGAAACACACTGAAAATATGAGGCCGTAGAGAAAGTTCACCATTTGGAGGATTTCAAGGGGGAGATGATTTTACGGACAAGGACTTGCTTTTTATCATCTACGTGCGACGAAAATTGCAAAATATGGACGTAAATATTTGTATTTTATTAATATATTCATTCCAGATTAAGGCTGTCCCAATAAGTAAAATAAATCATTGTTCCTAGACTCGTTTAATTTTATAATTCTATAAGGGCGGGCTTATTCCTTCAATAATGGCACATTTAAAGCCATAGTTTTAGATAAAACTCTCATTAAACAATTATTTTATACGTTAATTTTCAGCTAAGCTTATTAGCTATTATTGTTTAGTGTATTAAAATATAAACTACTAAGATTTGAAGAATAAATCAGGACTTCTAATATAAAGATAAATAAACAACTTCTTTTTGTATTAAGTCAGATTGATATAATGTAAAAAAATACAAACTGTAATATGTGACGTATCGAAAATGAGTTTTATATTAAAAATATTAACGATTAAATTAAATAATTAATATATAGGCCGAAAGCTCTTTTTTTATCATTTATCATTTAAATGTTAAAAAAATCAAGATACGTAAAAATATTTAGTATTCTTAATAAATTAAAAACAATTGAAAAAATTATCTTAAAAGGCCATTTTTGACATCAAATTGAAGAAGTAGGTTAAAAGTTAAAAAATAATACGAATATATTGAGTGTAAAATTTTGAGAACCTATGATGATATTTATAATATTTATTAATGATACAATTTTTAATTTAATTTATTTACTATTGGGACAGGCGCTTGAGAGTCCATTTTACAATTTTCAATAATATTCATACATTAGTGAATTTTTTCACCACCACACATTTATATGAGATTAACCACTATTAACCAAATATAAGGGTGATTTTGAATTACAATTTTAAAAATATTATACAATAAAAAAAAAATTCACCACCGTCGAATTCGCACTCGCGTTTTTAAGCTACCTGCGCAAGAAATAATGATACAAAATTAATATTTATCAATATTTTATACATTTTATAAATATAGAGAATCAATCCAACAAGCTTTGGACGTATTCGTAATATTCGTCGCAACTAATTAAATTAAAAATAAAACCACTTTGTTGTCGTCGTATACTTACTCGCTTCGATAGAAAATAGATACAGGAACGATTGAAGCATTCAGATAAAGAACATGCGTAAAATAACTAGAGGTGATGACTAATCACACTAAGTAAAGAAGCGAAACTAGAGCTTTATGATGATTTGAGACAGACGGACGACAGGGACATGAGTTTTCGATTGAAGCTTTCTATTGGTTCTTGTTTTTTTTTTAAATATATTGCAATAAAAATAAAATCCCCATTCAGTTTAATACACAGAAACATGCCCATTGGGAAAGGGTACATACAAACATAGAGACACTTGCATTTTAACGAACTTAAAATATTGTAATTTGTAATAGGATATGGCAACATTATCACATAAAATAAGTTTTAATGGTGAAAAGAAAAAAAAACTGCTCGTTCTTGTTGGCGTATATTGATCCATTATAAAATTGAGGCATCTATACAACACAATGCTTAAAGCGAAACTGATCTAAACGTCACATAACCAAGAGACTTTTTTCTCACCCAATATTTTTATATTAAGTAAAATATAAAGCAGCTTTAGTCATACATAATTTATATTTCAAAAAGTAAGTAAAGTAAAATAGCTTGTCATAATTCTGACATTATAAATGATTTAAATAAATTAAAAAAAAAGTGTGTCTCATTTTCAAGGAGAGAAGATAATACATTTATTATAATATTTTTGTTTGTCTTTTTTTGTAATAATAATATGCCATTTTAGGTTTTTTATAATAAGTCTAAGGCATTTATATTATATTTTTATAAATAACTTGTACAAAAATTATTTAAGATCTTTAAGAGTAAAGCTGCATATTTAACATAAAAGGGGATTTAGATTTGTAGATATGTTTTTTTTTTAATTTTTCTCTATTGCAACGGTTAATGAAAAATAGTATATTTTAATTTCATTTGAAAAAAATCATATCTCCCAAACTTTTTGAGATATGAATGTATTTTTTTAAATTTATTTATTTGGATGTAAGCTCTGAAACATTGTGATTTCATAATTATCCATTTATTACCGAAGAACTATCTTATTAAGCCATTCACTATTACATTTTAAAATATTAATAAGTTTATATGAAGACAGACAAGTTGAGATTATTTATATTCCAATAGAAAGCTTTTATTTTCAGCATGCACATGAGGTGATTTTTACTTAATACAACACCAATATATAAATATTAATATACATACTTGCTTAGAATAAATATATATATATTTTTTATAATCATCACACACACATACACACATTCTAAATGATGATTTAGTTGGTTTTCACGCAAAGAGATTATTATTTAGTGTGTGGTAGACAGAAAAGTAGAAAGGATGCATTCAAAGACAAAATAGTTGTTGGAGTTGCAGGGGAAGATAAATATTATTTAGATATTAAGAAATATATATAATATATAAAAAGGTCATACAAAAAAACACAACGAATATATTAACGACAACAACTTTTGCTTTGAACTTTATAGTTTTGTATGTATTTAAGTGATGAATGTTTATATTATTGAACATTCAAATGTGTAAAGCGTGTGTTGTGTATGAGGGATTATTGTATTTATATGTATAATTGTGTAAAAAATAAATAAATATAATAAAATCACTAGATCTAATAATAACAAAGCATAGATTGGCTCCCTTTGTAATACTACTAAATTAATAAAAATATAATTCGTCTTTCTAATAAAGTTTATTCTCAACACATTTACAAAGTATCTTTAGTCGACTACGCGCGTTACATAATAAAATAAAGATTAAAACCAAATTGACATAATTCTTTTGTACTAAATTTGTTTTTAAGGTCTAGTTTTTTTTACTCAGTACGTACGGGATCCCTGGTCTGGATCGTGAAGGACATGCGAGAAATATTACACAATAAAATATTATGAAAACAAGTGAGAAATATCTAAATTGCATTCGTATTTACATTCATTTAAATTATAAAAAAAATGTTAAAAATAAGCCAAACGAAAGTGCAGAAAAATAGACGAAACTAAAACGTGCACCGAGTACAGAAGATGTTTAATATCAAACACTGGAGAAGGATTTTAAAACGAGTTTGTATGAAAGACGGCTCTTTTGATGAGTTTAAGAACCAGCACGTTGGAAAATTGAGAACCTTTAAAATAAATTTAAAAAAAGTGTGTCTCATTAGCTTGGTACTCAGATTTCTTGCACGATCGCTGAAAATATTTAATTTCTGTTTGATTATAACGTTTAGAATGAACGATATAATTAAAATGTAATAAGCTGACGTGGATATGGGCTAAATATCCATATAAATAGTTATTCTTAATAATGGCATCTGGGTTCAGTCCTGGAGCTTCTCGTCCATTAATCATGAACGTCCTTCCTTTACTATGAGCGCTCCAAATATTATACTAGGCCTAAACAAATTCACCCCGCCTCACAAAATAAACACTAGCCTAATATGTAAATTAATTAGACATGGAAATCTCAAACTTCACACAAGTACGGAGTATTATTTGATTTATTGTATAGTAGAAGGAGTCTTATGGACTGGTTACACAGTGCTAGTTATTGATCTGACAGTGACCTGACATTTAACAGAATTACGAGTATACAATCAACAGCTATTTCTGTTATTGTATTGTGAAATACATCTTGGGTTAACTAGCCTTTTGGCTACTGACCTGCAAGTACTTGCACGGTTTAGTAGCAAAGTTTAACCAGACCATTAGCGATTCATACTAGGACCTTTTGTCGTGTTGGAGAGACAAAATGGGGCTCGTAGTATGTGACAGATAAAGGGCCGGTTTCTTCAACGCGTGTTAAATCTTGAGCTCATGTCACTCGGTGATTAACGCGCAAAATGCGTTTCTCCAGCTGTCAAATCCTAGTTCGGCGATCTTGACAGGCTATAGCTAAAGCTCGAGCTCGTGCTATATTTCCCCCTCCACTCCAGAACTCGTCGCTTCGGCTCGAGTCGCCTGTATACAAGTTCTCTTGAATGCTTGCAATACAAACATCGGAACCCCAATTGTATAGCTTTAGTAATGTATCAAGAAACGGAATATTAGTATATGACACAATATTCGTACAATATCTTGCGACGTAGCACACGCTTTAACACGGGTTGAAGAAACTGCCTCTAATAATTTTAACAACTAGTATTGTAATTGTATTGCGAAACAGTCTTGCGGTAACTAGCCTTCTGGCTACTATCCTGCAAGTACTTACACTATGCGGTTTCAAACTTGGACTGCTAACTAACATAGTGTAACCAGAACATTAGCGACACAAAAAAGTAGCGTAGATGACGTCGTGTTAAGTAATGTATTCCCAGGCATAAGTCACCATAAATACTATAGTAGAGTTACTTAGCTACACTTATGATCGGTCTTTTGTTATTAAATGTCTCGTCTGAACCTCGGCCGATAATTAACAAAAAACCTATCATAAGTACTGCAAAGCAACTCTATTACCGTCTTTACGGTGTAAGTTTACGGCGACGCACGCCTAGAAATCCCAAGCTTTAGAGATACAACATGGTGGCTCGTAGTTTTTGACAGATATACTGTTCGACACCATTTCGTTCAAATCTATGCAGTATCAGAGATATGCCAAAGTCAAACGAATATTGTAGTATTATTATATTGTTCTCTTTTCTGTATATTACTCAATAATTTTCCTCCATAGCATGAAGCAATATAAAGACAGTACTACAACGCTCGATTAGTCATATTAAGAAATTGGAATAGAATACTATAATATTCGTTTGACTTTGGCCAACACCACATATATGAATGCCTCACAACTGGATGTAATGTATAAATATCAAGATGGCGGACATGTCCGTGCGGTTGATTGGCCCAGAAGGGAAACCAACCGCATCTGATTGGTGTAGCCTCTGTCAAACTCATCTGTTCCGTGATACGTGCCGATCACTTGTCAGGCCTTCTTAAATCTCGGTGGTGACGCTTTGGAACATCTTTGTGCAGAATTCATTCAGTCTCTTACAGCGATTGGGGGGATTTTATACTCTATAAATTCAATAGGATGTCAAATAGGAGATTTTTTTTTGCTTTATTAGGTTGATACACAACGGCTGCTTTCTTATTGGGGATATGCGTACCATCTTATATTATACATAAAATACGAGCCACTATATTGTGTCACCGATAAGACACTGTAAAGTCCTGCCAAACAGAACGTCAACCGGTTGAAATCTATGAACGATTTCGCGTTATATTTGGCAGGGTCTTTAATTTGGATTAAAGGTCCATTTATATCTTCAGACACGCACTGTCACAGACATGTTACGTATTTGACAAAGCCAAGTATTTTTACATGCAGTTTGTATTATGGTTTGGCATAGAATATAATATTGTCTGTAGATATAAATCCTTAGTAAGATTGCCATGTCACTGACGCTCTAGTATGAATAGACGCTTATGGTAATTTCGCCTCTGCTTGTGATGCTTGTAAAGCTGCAAGAAGATTATCAGAAAGCCACTAAATACCCATATATTATATAAAATTGTCTAGTGGAAATAACGTGAGCGAAGAGCCTGTACGTTTAAATACGTTTTAATTAAACTACCCACGTTGAAACTTTTTCCTTTCGCACCCTGCGAAAATAAAATGCAAACGACTTTCCGTGTGACGGAAACGGGGGGAGTTTTTTGGCAAAAGCTCTAGTGATTGAAATAAGTTCGATTTGTATGGTTTGATTTGTTGTTCGGTCTAAAAGACAGGTTTTCAGGCCTGCGGTGTTTGATATATGGGGAGCGGATTTCCTGTGCCTATGTCAGAATGTGTGAAATTAACATTTCATATATTCTGAATAAACTGGAAAATTCACTCCCAAGTCTAGAAGTTGTTTTCGGTGAGTTTTGTTTCTGAAAAGTTCTCCACGGCGATTTTAAGGCTTTATCGAATACAAAATTCATTTTACTAGAATTTATCTTAAAGAAAATTTATCATATTGTGTACTGCTTCACCCCTATTAAGATTTATTATGCAGTTAGAAATAACCCATATAAATATTACATAAATAGAATATGTATATTCTAGTTAAATATCAATTCGATCCAGATTATTGTCGAGGTTTGTTATAATAAACAAACCTAATCAAGTGGGCGCAGAACAGATTAATTATATTATTTGATTATTTATACTGTGGTCATGGGTTCAAATCCCACTCAAGTCAAGAATTTTTAAATTGATTTGATAGGTTATTACGATTGGGAGATCGTGAATAATATTAATAAAATCCCGATCGATCGTCTCGATCCAGGTTTACTCTGATTTCCTGTATTCTAAGGTAAATACTTAAGTCGGTGACCTGTGTAACTAGTAATAGTTAAGATACCGACATATAATTAATTAACACGTTGTTGTGTATAAAAAACCCTCTCTAAAAAAGCTCCTCGGGGCGTAAAATGAATAAAAAATTAAATAATAAAATTTGAAAGTGTAAATTTATACATAATTACAGAATACATGAGATAAAATAATTAAATTTAACGTAAAGTAATACAGGGCGTACTTAAACTAACTGAGAATATTAAAATATTCGTAAAAATAAGTGAAAAAAATAATCTTGGAATCAGCTGTTTCTGTTAAGTACTCAGTAGTGACTGTCGAGTGCATATTGTGTCTGTAAAATACTTTAGGAATTAAGCAATTATTTTTTTATTAATTAAGTCCACCATGTACAGGTTAACCATGCAGTGTTCCATCACTTTTATTCCAGTTTTGGTTTAATATCCATTTTGGATAGGTTTGGAATTAAATTCATAGCGCATTTAAAAATCCTAAGTGTTATTTTATACAAAAAATGAAATATTGAATGTGTTTGGAGAATATTCACAAATTTTTACCATGAAATAATTAATTTAGTTTGAAAATATACGCGTGTAGGAAAACGACAGGTTTAATTGATAAATTGGTAGTTCACTTTTATTACAGTGGTATAGATATTAATTTTCTGTTCAAAACGAATTACGTTTGGGTGAAAGCATTTTAAAATATCGCTCCAAGGGTTTAGTTTGTTGGATATAATATTTTTCACATTCTTATATTGAATAAAGTTGTGTTTCGCTCAACGAAGCGGCTTCAAAGAAAGTCATAGTAAGCGAGCTTTGAAACTATTTATATGCATAAGTAAATACTTCAGATTCGATGCAAAAATTTGTTTCAGATCCTCATGAATATTCAATGCCAGAACAGAACATGTTTTCAGTGATACGGGAAGTAATTTCCCACAATATTTTGCGATATATCCTTGTACGTGGATTTAATTAATTCTATCTGAATCCGTACATTAATCACCGGACGGTACAAAATCGTGTATATGAAACGGAATAATAAATTTTTCGGGCTATTATCGAAAACATATCCCATTTCGGATAATAAAGTAACATAATTTGGTTGAAAATCTGTTTAATCATTTCAGTATTAACGTTTTGTAAATAAAAAAAAATAGATAAATAGACGAAGCAGAACTAATAGTACTAATAGTTATCCAACTCAGTATTTACCTTATAATCCAGGAAATCAGAGTAAACCTGGAGTAAACAATCGATAGGGATTTTATTAATATTATTCCTGACCTTTCAGTCATAATAAACGACCAAATTATTTTTTTACGCACCTTATTCCCTTAGCTATTTTGCTGGTTTAAAGCTTTTTAAATAAAGCATAAAAAATATTTTTAGTTTTGAAATTCGTACCCGATTTTTAAACAATATGTTCGTAAGAATAAAATTTAGTTCCACAAAAATATCAAGAAATAATCGGTACTATAACGTATTATTATTTTTTTAATCCATAATTGGTCATATCTAAATTTGTCAAAGGAAATCAGACTACAAGGCTTATTTTAATAATGTTCAGTATAATTATCAAGAATATTTATTCATCTACATATCGTACCTTTAAAATGACAACGTTTTATTTAAAAAAAATAAGATTTTTGTTTTTACCTCTTTTGAAATCGTTGCATCTCATTTTATGTTTCAAAAAAATATGGTATTTTTAATCCAAAAGACAGAGACGGTATGGAAATTTTAAAAATGATTTGTTAATATCTCAAAAAATATTTTCAAAACATTAAAAATGCTATAAAATAATCACTGTTTTTGAAATAACACTTTGTCGTTTTAAACGTGCGATATATTGAACGAAGCTTGAAAACTCCACTAATATTTTGAATCTAAGCCTCATAATTTAACGATATAACAAGATTAGCTATTTTATGCAGTGCATAATAATAATCCTGCCTCAATATAATATTAATTTACACATCTATGAATATTCAGTAATTGTTATACGCAAGGCATAAAATATTCATAAATGTGCGTCGGCTCTGAAAATTGGGTCCAAAAATGTAGTACCCTGAATACCGGAATCTGTTAAAATATACATTTACTGGCTTGTTAATAGCCTGGATATGTATAATATATAGAATATTGATAAACAGTGAGTCTGTTTGTATTGGGGATAATTGCTGCAAATCCAGTTAAGGCATGACGACGAATCTATTAGGAAACTAACTAATTTACAACAACCGTTTGCCAATCAATTGATGTTCATATTCACAGACAATTCACATATTCAAAGTCTTATATAATAAGTATTATATATGTGTATTGTCTTTTATGACATATTGTTTTAAAGTACCAAAATATAGAGATAGCTACTATAATGAGGGTGGCGGCATCTCCTTAGGGGATGCGGCATTTCCTCTAAGACGGAGGGGGTGGAATTTTATAATTATAGATAATTAAGGGAATTACTGTATTATATAAGTTTCAGTTAAACCTATCACTAGATCACAAAGGCAACTATATAATAATAAAAATTAAAATTTTCATCGCGTTATGTAAAAAAAAGTATGACAATTATGTCACTTTCTACCCCATGATAAGCATAGGGATGGGATTCAAAGGGATTTAATACCCAAATAAATCGTAAGGGGATTCCCATGAAAATACTGAATAATCAATAATTTATATTGTTCTCAAATAAGCAGGCGATTTTCCTTAATTGATCGTTAAAATGGTGACTTCTCAATTTGCAATTGTAAGAAATGAAATTTATCCCCTTCTGGGTTTCTTTTCCATATTTACGCATTTTTTTAATGAAAAATATTTATGTAAAATGATTGAATTATATAAAAAAAACTATCCCCTATATTAATATGTAGTTGTCGCTACTATAGTTAGTCTGAATCGATACTAATATTCTATGAAATTATTTACTATAAACACACTTTTCTCAATTAAAGTTATTTATATATAAAAATAGTATTGTTATAATAATCTTTTTGTTTTGTATTCACTATTAACTATAAAATAAAAAAGGAATATATGTATGTATATGAACAAATTGAGACTAAAATTTGTGAATTTTTAACTATATATCCGTAATACTGGTTAATTTAAATTAATAATAAAACATGCATGCAGATTTAAATTGGCAATATTTTTCATATCATACCGAAATATATACAATCTGGTGCTTAAATAATAATTAAAATTGAAAAAAAATAAAAATAACAAACATTCCAAGCATCCATGTCACATTCGAAAAAAATATGAAAGCATTCCACCATTTTTATCACATAAAAGGGGAGAAATTTGGTTGCACATGCTTTTTTAAATAATAAATAAATATAATATATATGTAAAAAGACGTTTGTTTGTTTTGTAAATAGTTTTCATGTGCTGAAAGTCATGTTGTAATATATAATGTATTAATTTGTGGTGGTTTGTATTATATTTGAGTAGATTATGTGCTGAAAAAAATACATTATATTTCATATTAAAATAGACACACATACACACATAAAAACTTGCTTTCACAGTTAAAAATAACATTTTCATATTTCTGAGCAGGATTTATACATAAATCACACCGAGAAACGATTTGCACACAAAAAGCCCGTAGTTTTGCTTTCAGTCTTGATTTTTTTAAATGAAATAATACAGTGTGAATATGATGTAAAGGATAGTTACTGTTTAGAATTTAAAATTTTAGTTTAGTAGTTAGAATTTAAAATATGTTTTATATTAAATGGAATTTAATGTAAAAATATTCAAATTAACTAATTTTGCGCAGAATTAATGAAATTTCTACCGGACTTTTAAAATCTTAGGTTTGCATATTTTTTTAATACCATGTTTAGTTTTATAATGATAGATATTTTTATTAATGTATGATCTTTTAAACTTAATTTTATTCATATTTATATTGCCTATCTGTTGGAGTGGTTAACATTCAATTTTTTAACAAAAAGTGAGTTATATTATGATTTAAAAAATATTATCTATCGAGATATTATTTTCAATATTTTATTTAAAGATACGTAAGAGCTTCTACTTATTTTTATAATAACTGTCCATAAATAGTTGTCTGACCTCAAAGAATCAAGAACCAGGTGACGTATCGGATCTTATATGCCCAATAGTAGGTCTTTTGATTAGACTAATCAAATTATAAAAGAGAGAATTCAATATGAGACTCCAGTGCATAGATATCGCATTGCATATGAATAATTTGTGTCAATTTTGTGTAATCCCGTGTATTGTTGCACTCTTCTCTCCTATTCGATAAAGGCATAAATGTGTCTCCCTCACTCAACACATTTTTAGAGACCACTGAGAGTGGTTGTGACAATACTTTGGCGATTAAAACGCAATAATATTTGAAACATGTTAAAGAAGTAGTGTTTGGTAAAAAGTGAGCCTAGATGTATTTGAGTGTATGTTTGAGTCCATATGACATGTAGTAATAATGCATTTACCCAATTTACTGTGAAATATAACTGAAGATATGAAGAGAGATGTTTACAGTATAATTTTTACCAGTTAACTGATGTTTTTGGCTACTTGCTGTACTTGAACTAAACACGCATTTATTATTATTTATTTATATCTATGCTGAAGTGTAAATAATGTCATATGGGAAGAATTCTGTATTATTTGCAATTAAAGACTGAAAGCAAGACTTGATCGGCCGAACAGCAAACATTCATCCATCAACTTGGCTTATATTGTGTTTGTTGAGTACTCACTCTGAAGACAGTCAGCATTGAGCAAGTCCTTGCACTTCTCGTGACACTTGACACCACATTCAGTACACCTGACACCCTGTCTTGCTATACCCCAAAGAAGACCCTCACACTCGTAGCAGTATGTGGGGGATGTTGCTGTCCACAGGACGAAGTTGTGAGGGGTGGTCGAGCTGATCGGATATATCAGGGCCTGGAGTGTCTTCTTGTACACGTGCATTTTCTATAACAGTGAAAAAATATGATTGATTACAACGAAGACAATATTGTGATTGTACCATGCTTAATAGTTATTCTAAGCAAAATTCTGGCCATTTTACTCCCACTTGGACTGTCCATATTGTGGGTGGAAAGCAGGTAGCTGAACAGGTTGCTGCTGACCACGGATTTATCAACTTAGCCCAGGTGAGTCTCAATTTTTAAATAAATAAATATGAATACCATGAAGCCTTCCCTGTTATTGGGAGTCCCTTGGGTTAGCCAGGCTTTTATGGGAGATTATAGTAGATGTCGTTTCCCAGGCCACCCCACCGCAATGAGTCGTTCAGATTTAATAGATCTACCATATTTTTATATTATCTGTCTATAAATCATCACGAAACTTTTGTTGTTTCACTTTCTCTATTGTGGCGTATATTGATCCATTATAAAATTGGG
The DNA here is from genome assembly GCA_022606485.1 of Agraylea sexmaculata. NCBI lineage: Eukaryota > Metazoa > Arthropoda > Insecta > Trichoptera > Hydroptilidae > Agraylea > Agraylea sexmaculata. The sequence continues at coordinate 34,105 of JAGTTH010005723.1, read as the reverse complement.
GAATCTACACAGCATAATGCTTAGAGCGAAATTGATCTAAACGTCACATAACCAAAATAGGAGCCAGACTTTTTCCCCACCCGTTATCATATTTTGCAGCTGTGTATACCGTTTTTTCCGGCACCGTGAATCGAACCCGGGAGTTCCACTCACAAATCCGTCAAAAAACAAAATCTTCATTCTACAAGTCTCAATTTTTTATATAGGCAGTAGTCGGATTAGAACGACACGTCGTTGATACGTGACCGTTACATAGCTGGTACGTGACTAATGCATAACTGGTACATCGCCAGTATGTGAAGTTTCAATGTGACTACTCAATAAATCTTTATTTCACATCGAAATCCTCAAAACAGTTATTTGTAGTTACATCATAAAACTCCATTACATCTATTGTTTATAGATAATTTTATGAATGTTCTTCAAAATGAAGTCTTTTTGAAAAAAACCAAGACTATTGAAGTGCGGTTTCTTTTGTCGAGATTGTGAAGAAATTAAAGATGGTTTTAAATGCAATTCCGCGAAAAGATTAAATGCATATTTTTTATTTCAATTTAAGAGTGTAAAAGGCGCTTCAGGTAATAAACGTTGCCCGACTTTATATTTACACAACTTTCATTCTGCTCAACCGATTTTAATATTTCTTTCAGGCGAAGAACGCCCATTAAATGAACTTTTTCTAACAATGTTAAAAATGATGTAGAATCTTACCAGTTCTTCGTCGTTGAGTGTTGCCCTGGGTACTGCAGAAGTAAGGCCGGCGTTCCTTTTGGTCGCCGCCATTGTCTGTTAAGTTATGGAACAAATGTTAGATTCAACTTTAAACATTACAACACTCTTGTGCTTCTCAACTATAATAATATGTGTTTTCTATATTTTATCATATTATATTTCATAAGCAAAGCACACACTTGTAAATACCGTAAACTAACAACATACATTAAACCAAAGAACACATGCATATTGTATCACCCTGTGAAAACACTACGAATTAATATTAAAAAATAAGCTTTTAAAATAAAATGCGTTCTTCTGTAAAACTACTAGTTTTTGTCATCCTCTGAAAATACCCATAAAAGTAGCAAAATGCGCAAGGACGCATTTTATGGTTTGCCCTGAAAACGATAGCTTTCAGAAAGGAAACAATTCAATGACAGTTTAACGAGGGGATGTTATAACCCATCTTTAGACAAAGTTATTACTGATAACTCCGAATGTATTCATTTCACGTCGTTTCATACAAAAATGTATGTAATAAGTACATAAAATATATTCCACGAAGGTTGGTTGAAAATACATACCTTCTAAAAATACCAAAAAATATTATCATTTTTTATTTTGATCCATACGAGATATGCGGATTTATTCATGAATTAATGTAAAATTGTTGTAAATATATATTTTTTAATATTAAGTTAATGATAGAAATCCACAGTCTAAAGACCAAGCGAAAATATTTTACAGTACAAAAGATATAACAAAATTTAACAGCCAATTAAATATTATATATTAAGCTTTAAATCATAATATTTTAAACTTTCAAACGCCGTTATCCAAACTGAAATTTATGAATATATAATAAATATACAGTAAATTTTCGATATGGTTCTTAAAATTGTCCCAATTTTCTACTTGGTTTATAAATCCGGCAGTTTAAATTGCAAATGAATAAAGAAATATAGTCCGTAGTTATTTTGAGATATTCTTAAGTGACTCTATCATTAAAAAGTTCTTATCAAAAAATACATTTTACATCGACATGCTAAAAGTGGTACTAAAAATAGGATGCATTACTAAAACTGCAACAAAATGTTCGAAAGCGTACTCAAGAATAGATAGAAGGAATTTTCCATTGATATTTGTTATACCTTGAGAACCTATTCCGTCCAGGGGCGAGATAGTAGTGGGATAGTAGATAGTTAGAAGAAAAAAAAAGAGAAAGAATCGGGATTAGTAGTCATGAAAAGGGGGACACGATAATCATGGATACATCGATTCACTAAGAGATCTAAAGAGAACTTTATTCTGGATTATACAGCGAACATTTATAAGTCAGACAATCAAAGCACATTTAATGTGGGGAAAACATTAATTATTCAAATACGGGTATATCAAACATTTAGGGGGTTTATTGTTGTATCCATTTTGTAATATTTGTCTGAAAGGGTTGTTATTTTATATCATGTTTATGGATATTAAAAGCTGAAACTCACCAATTCGGAGACGAGTGGAATTGACTTCCTCCTGGGTCGAATATCAGGCATACTGTCAATATTGCTGTAGAATGGATTATCTCCAGGATGACTGTAAATATAAATACACAAAATAAATATAAATTCTTCAAAACAAAATAAGCATCCAATTTCCACTATTTAATGGGGTCCCTTTATTAAGTTTAAACGACAGAAAGTCTGATTGAAATTCCATCAAGTTGCTGTCAGCGCCATTCAAAAACACTATTAAATTTTTTAACAATCAATTATTGAATGCGAAGTAAAAAACCTATTTATTGTTGTCGGATGTCATTATATTTTTTTATTATTATACGCCTCGAGTGGGTAATAATAGACAAGTAAATAGAAAACAAGGCAAATACAAGAACAATGTGAATATACTATAAGAATTACAAGGAGTTCTTATTTATTGTAAAAGGAAAGAAAATCAAAGCAATTAGTCGAGTTAAAAGAAAAAATATCTTCTTTTTCATTTATATTTTTTTGTATATACATAAATATCTCTATGTATTCAAACAAAATATTCTTGTATATTTATTTCTTAATCAAAACTTTCGTAATAAAACTATTTATAATCAAAATTTATAACAATTTAACCATATAACTGTTTTAAGATGATCGATTGGGATTTTTTTAGTAGAGAGAATTAGTAATAATAAAATTAATATTTGATAGTGTCGACTTCTTGGTGTTATTTGTAATTTTTACAGTAATTATTACAGAATCTGAATACTTTTCGATATGTAGTCATCTTCAAAGACTAAATAATTAAAAATATTATCCTTGAAGATGACTAAAAGCTAGTAGTCGAAAATACTCAGACTGTGTAATTAATTAAATGTGGAAATTACAAATAACATATTTTTTAAATAATATAGTAGTTGAGGTTGAAAATGGAGTCAAAATTTATAATAATTTAACGATAATTTGACCATTAATCATTATTTTGTAATAGAAAGCCGAGCGGGATTTTAACCTATGGTTAGTGTTTTTTTAAATTTTATTATGTTGCAAAAATGTTTAAATAAAATTTAAGGCCATATAAAAATATAATAGTGTTTGTGTGGGGAGCGTATGCATGTACGCCAATACTGACAAGCTCTAGTCTATTCGTACACACACGACTCTTATATTAAATACGGCCCTTATAGGTGTTAAAGTGTGTATTGCAATATAATATAAAAGGAAATATTGTATGAATGTGGAGCAATTGGCTTTCCGGTGAGCAGACTAGACGTCTGATTGTTCATGGATACCAGGGCTGTAAAATCCAGGATAGGGTATTTGCATAGGAGCTCGTGCCTGAAGGGGGGTTGTTGGGGGTGGTTGGGGTGGTCGGTGAAGACTGTTCGTTTAATGAAGTGGAATATTCAGGCATCCCATCTTTGTTGTCCCAACAAGTACTAAGGGTGTGTCTCCTCCTTAACAGCCATCATTATCAAACAGCTCAGCATGGACCACAACAAAATATTTAACTACCCATGGGGCGAATTTAGGTCACTAGATTAAGCCAAAAACTACCCGCTTGATATTGATTTATCAATTAAAATTACTATTCGAGAAAAATATATAAATACAAGCAGACTTCAATCAGGCCTTTGGATCTTGCATAACGATGGATTTTCAGTACAATTAGACAAATTAAAGCCTATTATATGAATCAAGATTGCTTGATGGAATTTCATTTTTATCGGAGATTAAATACTAAATTAAAAATTGCATTGCAAATATGCCACAATTGTATTCACAATAAGTGGGGATTCTAGATATAAAAATATTTGGATATTTCAAATTAAAAGAGTATATAATATAACCAGACCTAGTCCAAGTGGGTGTAATGAAATATTCTAGCTCTGCAACGATTGATTATTATTTATTTTATTTCAACTTTCTGATATTTAAAAGAATTTTATGATATACATCTACACTTATTATATATTAATTATTATATTCATGCGAAAAACTATGCTAATTTTATTTTATAAATATTATTATGTTATAAGATTGTTCTGTTAATATCAGAAAATTCAAATACAATAAAATATTTTAAGCAATGTAATAAAATTGTACGTCGGGCAGTGCTCTACACCTGTTTTTTAACCCTCTTGGCCGAGGTTTGAATACAACATAGCGATAAGGTATTCCCAAAGAAATTTATTTTAAATGAAATAATATGTAGGTATCTATTTTTTGTAGTAAAAAACTACTGAAATGAGACCTTATAATAGTTATTGATGTTATACAGAGAACAAATTTTTTTGAGAAATAATAAATTTGTCAATTATAATGTAAGGGGTGATGAAATGACTCTTAGATTATACGGTGTAAATTATTCAATTTCGACTCATCTAAATTATTTCTCAAAGGCTTGCTGCTTTATAATTACTCTTGTTTGACAAAAATAATATTATGAACTCACCCATTTGCTCTGCCACCAGATTCGCCTGCTCCTCCGGCTCCATTCTTAAAAAAAAAGAAAAAGAAAAGAAAAAATTAATTAACATTTATAACGAACGGAAAATAAAAAAAATGTGTTCCGTCGCCGACTGTCGCATTTCGAAAAACAAGATGTCTCATTATAATTTGAGGACTTTAGCCAATATCATTATTATTTCTTTCATCACAAAATGGAATGCGAAAATCGGCGAGCAAAACTGAATGATAAAAAAGTATAAAAATGGTAATAAACTTAACAACTTTATTGTTTCGTAAATTGCTCACAATTGACATTGTATCACACATCTAAAGCACACGCTAACAAATTCACCGATCGAAGTAGTATTTTAAAAAAAAACAACGAGTCGGTTTCTAAAGCTTTAATTTCCTAACATCTACACGTGCCAGTCGAATATGGAAATTCAAATAATTTTGCAGAAAAAATATATATCAAAATGTTCGGGAACATCTGCCCGGAGGCACTCTAATGCTTCATACAATTATAAATTATTCACTGACATAAAAACAGGAAATCCGAAGGCACGTGTATGCGAATAATTATTTGAAAAGCGTCTTTATGTAAATATTGTCCTATAGACTGTTTTCCTCTTAATTGACAAACTGTAAACAGTGAGTCTTAACCATTAATTACAACATAAGATTTTCGTATTCAAATGATTATACATTAGTTAACACTTACATAAATAACATAATCCGCATTAAACAATGTAATTTAGGAACTATTTCGAGAGAAGCATTCAAATATTTAGTTGGTTCGTAGTATTTAAGGGGAGAATCAAGCTCTTGTTTCCGATTAATGAAAAATCGTCGTCGAAATATTGAAAAAGTGTATACAGTATTGTAAAAATTGTAAAAAGCGTCTATGGGTATATCGAGTAATGGCGGTTTATTGGAGAAATATTCAGTAATTGGAAGAGGTTATGTAAAAGTTATTATCAAAGAAAAATTGACGAAAGTTTTATAATAGGGTATAAACTTTGTATTGTTATTATAATTTAATAATTATGCCATCCGGCGTGCAAGTGTTTTATTTAAATATATTCACTAAACACTAATTATGTAAAAAACATAATTATAAAATGCACAATTCCTAGTTGAGTGAAGACACGTCTTTTTCTAACAATTAATTCTAATATATAATAATATCGTTGACTGGTAGCAAAAAATTCTCATTTTCAGCTGAAATGCCTACATTTCATTATAAATTTTGTATAAAAGTCACTTAACTATTGATTAAAGCGTTCATGAGTTCAGGATCTGATCTCGTAGTATAATTTTGCGATACCATATGACTCAACTAATATTTTTTTATTTAACACGGAAAGCTTAAACTGTTGAAAAGTAAAAGTCAACCAAGGGAGCCTCTACTGGATGTTTGAAAATTGTAAATATCCATATGATTTTTTGAAATATGAATAGTGTATAATTTGCTTATATATTTGAATTAGCCGAACGATGATATGTGATGTAGAAAGGAGGCCGTACGTGTAAAATTAACGACCATGTGGAAGCTTATTTATGGATGGAATGACGGTGATTAAAAAGATTGGTTTGGTGTGATTTTCCAAACTCAATGTAAATAATTTATTTATGAGTTGATAGAATATTTAAAGGCATTTAGACTGATATGATGATAGTGTTTTACGAATGGACCGATGTAAAGAGCCAGTAGAGACATAAAGTGGCCAACTAATTCAATTGTAGTGCAATCAATTACATAAGTATTTAACTCTTAACCCTAATCTCGTAAAGCTTCTGCATTATATAACTGACACTCTGACTAACTTTATCTTTGTCAGCTGCTGCAGCCTGGGCAGATTCTTGATTGCTCTTCTCTTCAGCTTTGCGATCCTTCAAAGTCTTTAGTAACTTCCATTTACTGCCCAAAGGTCCATCTTTCTGAGGTGGTGGAGAACTAGACTCGGGTACAGGCTCAGGTTCAGGTATCGGGATCGGTTCCTCTTCTAACTCCTCAGCGCTTTGTTGGCCTGGACTGTCAGGTCCTGATGTTTCCCCGGAAGAATCGCCTCCAAGGTCGTCTCTATATTTGTCGTCGTCGTCTTCTAAATCACTTTCTTCTTTTTGAGCATTCATACCCGCTGCTAATTCTTCTTGCTCTAACTTTTCATCGGCTTCTTTCCATGTTTGATAATCGGTTACACGTGCAAATTCAGAATATGCCGACTTACCGGCTGTGAGTGGGCTTTGGTTACGATCGAGTTTTCTTTTAGCTGATGTGACTGCATTTTTATTCATTTCTTCTGCGGTGAGAACTCCTTCGATAGGTTTTGTTTTGATTTTAAGCTCTTTCAAAACAAAATCCATTCTTTCTTTTACATCAAAATCAGGCTCAAATGGGGATGAATCTTTTTCATACTCTGGCTCTTCTGGTAAAGTTCCGCTTCGATCGGCGTCCATTGCAGATTGACGCTCCATTTCCTCTAGTTTTCTTAATTCATAACAATACCATTCATCTTCAGAATCAATACTGTCTTCTGTACTTTGCCTCCTAGAGGAAACCCTAGAACCACTACGCCAGGAGTGGGTACTTCTATTGTCGTCATCGTCGTGTCTAGAATATGGTACATCCAAGCTTTGCTGATGCCTTGGCATAAATTTATTTGTATGACTTCTTACGCTTTGGGTTGATGGGCTTCCTTCAGAAACGGGTGCAGGCTCTTCAACTGAAATAGTGCTTACTATTTCAGGAGGACTAACTCTTTTAAATGGTTTTTGGGGCTCTGCTACAGCTTGCTTTCCTCTAGTTTCTTCTCGTTCGTCAAATGTTTTTAAATCTTCGGTTTTTGTAACAGGTTCATCAAGACATATTTGGTCGTCTGATACCGAAGATGATTGGCGCATTCTATATTTGCCTAATGCTCTGGACACAGCAAATTCCATAGATCCTCCACTTATTCCAAAAGACTTACTTTCCGTGCCTGATTCGTCAGAGCCACCGCCACTTTTTTTTACATCGCCAATAGTAGCAAATATGGACGATGATCCACTTTGACTACCACCGGAACTTTTATTTCCTTCTTCTTCGCCGTGTCCATTGTCAGAAAGATCTGTATCAGGTTCTGTTTTATGACCATCAGAAAGCTGATCTTTATCTTTTGAGTGTCTTTTTGTTGAAACTTGTGCAAATATGGGTTGCGGGGGTGGTGATGCATCTTTTGATTCTCCTTGTGGTGAATTGCTTTTCTTTTCTGTTTGTTCGGAAGATTGCCTTGTTTCTTGTTGTGCTGATGGCATGAGCTCAAATTGGTGTGTGCTGCTTGTTGGTTGTTGAGATTGAATTTTTGGGAATGATTGGGCATGCTGTTGGAGTTGTTGTATTTTTTGTTGCTGGTCCATTTTTTCTTGTTGACTGAGTTTACGTTGCCTTTTATGTGAAGCCATACGTACAAACATATTACTATCAACTGGAGTATCAGAAAAAACACTATCACTATCTTCAGATTGAGCACTCGACCTTCCACCCGACCATTCATTTTCTGATGCCTCGGGGTCAGACAGTGAAGGTTGACTAGAGCTTGCTTTTCTTTTGGCTTTTTGAAGAATTCCCGACACTGTTGCGACGAGTGGATATTTTTTCTTCTTTCTTGCTAAATATCCAGATCCTTTTGGTTTCAATTTAACTTCTTCTCTTTCTTTTTGTTCGTCAAAATCATCACGATCTACTCCTGAAGGTAATGAGTAAGATCTATTTCGTTTAGGCAAATGCAAATCAGGTAACCAACTACTCACCGAGCTCATAGCTGATTTAAGTGAACCACGTTTGGGTTTTTTCATTATTTTTTCGCTAGCTTTACTGGTCCTGAGATCTGACGATATTGAAAGATAACCAGACTGTGAAACAAGAAGTCCACTGGAATCGTATTGATATCTATCTGACGGAGCTTGCCTGTTTAGCATCATTTGCTGTTCTCGAATATTTTTATTTCTATAATCTAGTTCTGAAGCTTGCGGATAATTGTTTTGTGGCCACATACGGTGGTTTTGCTCTTCTCTTCTTCTTGTATCTGTTTCCTGAACTTGGAACATTTGAGCGTTTTGATATATTGGTTGATTATTATTTTGTTGTTGCTCATATTCACGTTGTTGTTTTTTGAAATACTCTTGTTGCAACTGATTTTGGAATTTTCTAGGTTCAGCATTGTTAGCCATTAACTGCGATGTCATACTGGCAGTGGTGTCCATTGAACTTGAAGTAGAATCGTGTGGTATTTGTGATGCATCTGCTAACCATGCTGCAGGATCATTATAATCTGCCTTTGGTAAATTAAAAGCAGATGTGTCATATCTAGTAGATGTGGGATAGTATGAAAGGGCATCGGTAATGTTACCCGATGGAAACATAGTTCGTTGCATGGCATTTTTATATCCTTCATGGTTTGCCATACCTTCATTTGGTATAGAACCTATTGAAGCTCCTCTAGATAAAGGTTTTCGTCCCGATAAATGTAGATTTGATGATGAAGCGGCATGAAGCACTGTTTCAGGTGTATAGTTTGGTTCTGGCGGATACCTTTGGGGTGATATCTGAGGAGGCATCATCAATCTCTCATTTGATTCGATGACATCTGGGTAGTTTGGATTAGGTAATAGACTAGATGTATAAACAGATGTAAATGTCTGTTCTCTATTACTTCCTGCAACTGAATATATTGCTGGTTGCTCATTACGGTATGGGTATTCATTATATATAGCAGGATTTCTACCTTCCTCCTCTACCTGTCTTAAATTATTTCCGATTTGATTGATATTCATATTATTGGCCATCGCTAAACTTGTTATGTACTGATCAAATGCGTCAACTCCGTTTTCTACGACGGGTGACTTTACAGCTGTAAAAGCGGATCCGTGGAATTTTTTATTCATGTGTGTATCCGTTTCACTCTCTAAAAACGTTCTTTGTGGCTCGGCATACAGTGCGTTTGAAGATAGTGTTAATTGTTGTTGTGACTTGTGAATTTCATTCAAAAGATTTGAATTTGTTGGAGTTTTGTTTCTTCTTGGTGATTTTGGACTTTTTTCTAGAGTAGACCAGCCACTCATCGATGATAATCCAGAATCAGATTTTGCGGCCATAATATTCATAGGGTCGTTTTTGGAATGCCTTGGTGAGGATTTTGGTGATTTTGGTGATCTTGGACTCAATTTTCCGTGATCACTAATTTGTGATTGATTTTTCACTCCTAAATAGAAGGGTGAAGGACTGCTTTGCGGCTGAGGTAGTAAAAGCGGATCCGTCATCAAAAAAGTTTCAGCATCATCTCGAGGTGCTGGAGGAGGTGGACTAGGAGATGACGAAGAGTGTCTTGTTTCAGGTATAGATAGTGGACCCCTGTTTGTATCTAAATAACCATCTTGTCTCGTTCTCACACTATGTACAGATTGAGATGGAGAAGGAGGTTTTTCAGATTTTATCGAGTTTTCTGGTGCAAGTTTTGATGATGATGCGTATTGATTAGTATATGATTTATTATAGTCAGACGCTTCCGTATAGTTGTAAGATAAATCAAAACGGTCTCTTGAATGTGCACTAGGACTTTTTGGAGGCTTAGAATCAACATTTGCTACAGCTGAATTATAGGCAAGTCTTCCTGTTACCGTGGAGTATGGCTCGGAGGTAGTTGTTTTATCTATATGGTATTTGTGTCTTGGAGATGTAATGTTTGGAGACCTGTAACCTCCAGCCATGGCATCAGCCACTTCTTTATCAGTACTCATTGTGCTATCTGGTATTGATAGACGAGATGAAGATCCGTTTGGCACTGATGGAACAACACTGGGTACATTGCTAGAAGCTAAGAGCATCAAATCTTCAATAGCCCGAGGTCCACTGCTGAAACTCCAGTTTTCACTATCATATATTTGCCGCAACTGTTCATCTATTATATTACTGTCTTCAGCCAATGCTCTCGAATCTACTTCTTTTGCTTCTCGGCTTTCAAGTTTCATATGCTGCGGACTGATAAGTCTGCTCTGAAGTTCTTTGAGGTCCTTCGAGTCTTTTTGTAATTTAGTAGTTAGCCTATCTAATTCGTGTAATTTTTCTATAGCTATTTGGTCTATGGTGCTCAATGTCGAAAGTTGAACTAGATCTTGTTCGCTAACACAAGGGGAATTTCCACGGTAGTCTTTATAGTCCATAGCGCTGAAAACTTCTTGCCGTTCATCTTCAAGTGCTTGTTCCATTAGTTCTCTAACCTCATCTTTAACTACCAAATTATGATCGTCTGTATCTTCAGGATCTTCCCATATCATATCTAACTGAGAAGGAGGTCGAGATACTTCATTGACAAGGTTTTCTCTATATGCTCTGTCAAGACTACGATAAAAAGCTTCATCGGAATCCGGAACGGGAAGCTGCATATCTTCTTGACCAAGTTCTGCCAGCATTCTTTGTTGCGCACCGACAGCTTCGACACCTTCTTCGAGTCCATCTTCGATAGACCCATTGCCAAGTATTTCTCTAATCACTTCCAGTTGACCCAATCTCGCTGTCGGGGCTCCCCGTTCCGTTGAGTAAAAATCCAAAAGGTGCGTAATGACACCTTGTTGTTCGCACAATAAGCCCTCTAGTCTCTCTAATCTCTCCCACATTTTAATATATTCTTGGGAGAGCAAGTCGAGGGCGCGCCATGCATATTTCAGTTCTGTTTCTAAAATATTGAGGCGTGTGCCTAGCCTTTCCATATAATCACTAATGATGTAATCCGTGTGGCCCTCATAGCCCTGGGGACCGTGAAGAACGACGGCCCCTGAAGCTTCGCTATCCACCTGACTGATTCCGTCCATTTTGAACGCTACTCGATTTATCTAAAAGTCTTGCGAAAAACTGAGATGCTTCTTCCACTTTCTCATCATGTCATCGTCTCACCTTGATGGCGCCGAAATATCCCCAAAGACTGTTTCTTCTCCCCATCATCTAAACGGTTTATATTATCAAATCGATCAACCTCCCATGGGGTTGAAAAGAAAGAATGAATACATCAAAGTCTGTTTACTTATTTCACACAATTGTTTACACATGATCACACTTTTCACTTGCATCGTTATGTTTATGCACACTTTTTTCCAAAGTCATGAAATACATTTAACACAACTTTTGCTGAAAACTGTACTCTGGTAGTTTACATAATTTAACTGCATGGATATCTGTAAGAACAAATTTCGTTAGAAACACTATCTAATATAGTAAAATATTAAAAAAATATGAGACAATTGCATGATTTTTCAACGACATAAAATAAACAAAAAACCCTGGCTACCAAAGACCTGATCTTCATACAAAATGAAAACTTCTTCGGTCATTGGCGGTGGTACTTCCCCAGGTCGACAATGAAATTAAACCCATTGTCTACCACCTCAATTAAAAATTAGGATAAAAGACGCATTTTAAAAAATACACAAAATGTTTCGCAATAGCTTATTTCAATGTGGTTAAGCATTCAGGTTGGAATAAAGTGTTTTGAATGTTAATATTTTGAGAATGCTGCAGTACTATTAACTGAGGCGTATACCATAATCCAATTAACCGTAAGGTAGCCGTGCTAAGCATTTGAATTCAGGATATTTGTAAAATAATATCAAATCGAATAAAGTCCAAAGCGAAAAGATAAATTATATGTGTATGGTCGTGTAATATATCGGAGTTTCATTTTTAAACGGTTCCGAAGTAATAAGATGCCTCGAAAACGCGTGACTTGTTTCCTAAATCCGAAACGGAAGGTTGAAACGCTTTTTCTTTTCCAAAAAGGATGTTTCAAATTCACAGTCGACAGGCAAGGTTGTCAAAGTTGTAGACCTGGTCCCTTTCCAAAAAAGCTATACAGTGTGACGACTTTATTCCTCTTTGAGGTGATACATCCAATTAGACCAACAATCATAGGATTTATTGTATGCTCATCACTGAAATAATGCACACAAAGACTAATCAAAGTTTGCATACAAATTACTAGTATAACATTATCGAATACGCAAATTCCTTTTTTTCTGTATGGAAATCGCTGAATTATAACGCAAAAGTATATATCATGTTTACGAGGAGTGGTCCTTTTTGTTCTCATTTCCATACTTATGACACCGGAGAGTCCTTTTCGAGTCCCAATTTTATGATGATGGTAGGAATAAAAGTCGGCCTTATATTTCATACATTTTCAGTACATCATAAAATTAAAGAACCATTTGTCCAAATTATTTGATTTATATAATCTTATCACAAATTACGGTAATGATAAATATCCATAAACTGAATTGGATATTGCCAATTCAAACTCTAGAGTTATATTAAGTAATATTCGCTGTTTCGTAGTCGCGTTATAGCTACGCCGTCGTAGTCATGTTACTAATGGGAGTACTTAAAATGTGTATTATATTTAATATATTGAAAGAAACAAAAAAAATATTCGATTAAACTTGACCATTGCATAGTGTATATAAAACAACACATTTAACTTATTTATATTAAATGATCGTGGCGATACAATGGGGTAGAGGAAGAGATAATGGGAAAACTTCGATGAGGTGTATAACAAGGTCTATGGAGATTGTGAAAAGGTAAATAAGAGTATATTACCCACAATTTATTATAAATGTATTTTTATTAAAATGTCACTAATTTGAAGTAAATGAAGAAGTGTTATGTAAATTTTGAGAATGGATATGGTAAAAAGCCTGCAGTTGTATCATTGACACTTCACAGAAGCCTCGTCGACTTTGAATATATAAATATTTTAATAAAAGCCAAACAGAAAGACAACAGAGAAATAAATGTATTTTTACATACGAAATATAACAAACAAGAGGGCTTTTCAACGATTTTCGAATATGATACAAACACTCCAATATTATATTGTATGGCCGATCAATAATTTATATTATGACTATTATAGGAAGCAATATCAATTTAGACATTGCCTTAGAATTTAAATGAGCATTTTTTATTGACTACATTATATAGGATAATTTTCTATTATATTTTATCTGCTGTTAGTAAAAGGCTTATTCATTATAAAAAAATAAATGATTGTTAGCGCAAAAATATACAACTGGGAAATTATTAGATGTTTTTTTAGATAGTTAAGTATAAATTATATTATTTAAAATTATATCCTATCACACCGGTACCGATGATAAGAATGCCAGGAAGATGGATATATAAATATCAAGATGGTGGACCAATTAGACGAGTCTCAGTGAGACAATCACCTGCTTGATCCGCGATCATGATATTTATCATCCACTTGTCCGGCCTTCTAATATTTATTGTCGGCTTTATTAATTTATTAAGTATTATTGGCATTTCTATATATTGAGTTCAATTGATTTCACAAAAATATTTTATGAATTAACATTACTTCAAAGTATTTTCTGATATGGAATTGCCTTAGGAGAAATATTAAGACTGATTAAAAGAAAGAAAAATAAGAGCTGCTTTAGGCCACCACTTTTTATATAATGTCGATACAATAAAGTAATATTATTTTGATAGCAAAATTTTTTTTTCATTATTATTAAGAGAAAACAGTCGTCCGGAATACCAGAAAACCTAAATCTCTGATGGAGCTTCTTTTTGAGAGGGTTTTTTATACACAACAACGTGTTAATTGTCTGTCGGTGATCTTAACTATTACTAGTTACACAGGTCACCGACTTAATAATCAGTATTTACCTTACAATACAGGAAATCAGAGTAAACCTGGATCAAGACGATCGATCGGAATTATTATTAATATAAGTCTAAATAACCGATCAAATCAAATATTTTGTAAAATGGCGTATGACCGCTGATAGAGAGCAAGTAGTAGTTCACGGTTGGTATTTCGAGGCATATTTATTAATATGACACAATTTAATATTGTCGAATATTAAAAAGCATAAATTTAAGTATATATACAGATGGATAAACGTGTAAAAGTGCAGTAATTGGTATCGAGCAATGTGCGATTATTGGTGTGTGAAATTGGTAGTAGTGAATGTAGCGAGTTGCGGTGCAAAGCTGTGACCGATAATATTGTACAAGTTGCTGAAACCAAAACCAATTCAGATAATATTTCATTCAATGCCCAACTCAATTAAACATATAAACTTTGAAGCTGTAATTAAACTCACGTATTACAATATTCCAATTATGGTATGGCATGGATCAAAAAGCATGGGGATTTAGTATAACTAGGAATGTCAACCCGAATACAGATTGCTGTACAAGTTTTTGTATTTTTTCCCATAAATTATGCTATGACTTATTAATTATTTTAATTACCAATTGATTATACGCCGTATTAAAATAAGTAAAAGACTTAATATTGTAACATCTAATTATAATGTATCAAAACACTGTATGTAAATTATATTTTATAAAGAAATTGTATAATAAAAACTGTATACTGTGTATAAAGAATGCCAGACAACTGTATGTATAAATATAAAGATGACGGACCAAGTAGATGAGTCTGAGTAAGATAATTAGTGTTGCAACGGTCAAACACATTCATAAAAATATTCGAAAAAAAAAACAAAATTCACATTATGATTTCCTTTTAGTAAAATACATTATGAATAAATATTGAATAACAAACTATTATTAGGGAAAAATCATATAACGTGAAAATTATTAGATTAAAGGAAAATTTTACTCACCACCTTTACCGAAGATTAGAATTCCAAATAACTGGATGTATAAATATTAAGATGGTGGACCAAGTACACGACTATGCCTCAGTCTAACTCATCTGCGTGGTCCGCCATCTTGATTTTTAAATATGCAGTTGTATGGCCCACGAAAAAAAATCAAATTTTTATTTCATATAATCTTTTTGTTAAATCATTTGAACCAATCAGAGATTTTACACGTTTTAACATTATAATAAAGTGTATTATATGTATTAATAATATATATTTTTTATATCATAAGCTTATTTATGAATATATTATTTATATGAAGACCTAGTAATATATCTTATGGCATATTAGTGAAGAATGTGTATATATTTTTTTATATTTGCATATTTTTGATTCAGTCATTTAATAATATTATATATCACAGTCTACTTTTTCCAAGTTGTAGTTACATTTATGTATGTTGAGTTTATATCGCCATAGAGTTCTTCTTCTACCTGCAATATCTTTTACTTTTATATCAGTAGAACTGTCAGGTGCATTTTTCACTAACCGTATAAAGACATCGTGTGGTTAAAATGTTAACATTGGATATTTGAATATTTTAAATCAGAAAATATTTTGATTTTTCAATGCGATATTAATTAAGTCTGACAAGATGATAAATGAAGAAATAATTGGCGTCGCAAGAATATAATATTTAATGGGTCGAATATCGATTTTGTATGGTGGTGGGGTGTTTTGGTGGAGGTTTTTAGGATGTCATGGCTGTCAACTAAATGGTGTTCATAAATCCAGATGCAGTTGACGGGGCTTTCCGAATATCCTCTACAACAAGAACTATTTTTTTACATTCTTGTCGAATTGGATTAATTATATAATTTTTAGTAATAAATAATATCGTAAGATATTATAAAGTTCAATAATTTAAAACTAGATAAATAGAAATGACCACCCTAGATTGTTTACATTAGAATATTGTGGAGGTTTTTTTTTATGTTTTAAGACTATGCCTTTTGAGTAAAAAAAGCGATATTCATTTGGCTATTGATCGATTATCCAAGAATTTAATCTGGTTTCGAATATTGCCAATGAAACCGAAGGACACCGTGATATATAAGTGTGTGAAAAACCTGCCAATTTTCCCGAATTCACCCTACCACCCTAAAAAACCAACAAGGGCGTTTTTTCAACTCTCCATATTTTCTACTTCGAAAAATGCATATTCAAGTTTTGAACAACACGCAGGTTTGGTAGCTATATTATATATATATATATATATATATATATATATATATATATATATATATATATATATATATATATATATAGTACACAGATTTTTGCACTTACGATATTATACGCTGGAGCAGTCAATATGATGCACTGATGGTTGATGGATCTGTACAGACATAACATACACACCTTAGATATTATATATATATATATATATATATATATATATATATATATATATATATATATATTGCATTTTTCAGGTCAGGGCGAAACAATTGTTCTGGTCGTATTGCACCAAATCTGATATTCATTGGACATTACGCCTCTGAAGGCGTGTGGAAAACATTCAAGATGAGATGTAGAGTCTTTTCAGAATTGCTAATGGATTGAAGGTAAACTCAGAAGCTAGAAAATTTGACGGTTTTACATAATGCACCTTGAAAGCGTACGGCATAAGGAGTAAAAAGCCTCATGAATGTTTAAAAGAAGTCCCTCAAATATACTAAATATACTTCTCTCATACATTCTCATTCACAATCCTACCAATTTTATATTTAAAGTATTATTTTATACACGATATTAGGGGACAACTGGGAGGGACACTTTTTCGTAGTTGTGTTAATAATTTTTAGATTAGATCAAATGAGTTGATACTTTGTTTTGAATTTTTGTACAAGTCTGTATTTAAGTGTGTATTAAAAAAAATTATATCACCCTACAAAGAGATTTTAAAATGTGTTCGAAAATACATAGAACATTTTTAATAAAAAATACAATGATTACTATAAAGTAAAATAATGTATTATAGAATAACAAATGGGGGTAAATGGTCCATACAGTCCCATTATTTCAATTTTGTATGAATCTGGATAAATTTAATAGATGTAGTTGTCAATTTACTATTCAAAGGCTTAATTGATAGTAGCCTTTTTGTCATTTACCATGGATTTTAATAATAAAATGAGTCTATTTACCACAATTTTCTATTCTTTATCTAATTTTATAATCAATAAGATTATAAGAAATTTAAATAAAGCCATTGTATTATTTATCCAAATTATTTCGTGCGTAAATTTATTCATTTTATTAAATTATGTATTTAATTAATAAAATATCGATTTCATAGGAATATAATTATTTAGGATATTGTGAAGCTAGAGTTTTCAATTCCTTTTCATCAGAGATGTGCCAAAGTCAAACGAATATTGTAGTATTATCCATATCTTTGTATATCGCTCCATCCTTATAATGAAGTCGATTTTTTTTATTTGCCTTAATAAGATATTATAAAATAATACTATAATATTTGTTTGACCTCGGCACATTTCTGGTTATAATAATAAAAAAAAACATAAAGAAGTATTTTAATGGTACTCATCAAAATGCCTCTAAAATCTAAATATTTCTACATATTTTTACTGTACGTGAACGTTTTAAGCATTCCAAATAATAGTTTAGTGTGCATTTTAGTTCATTAAAGTGGTTTCATTAAAAGTAGACATGCAGTTTTCGTAATATCCTCCTACATTTTAGGCCTCAATAAACTCGTAAAGCTTTTTCATCGCACACTTTTCAGACTCCTTCTCTTTCATAATATGAAAATACTCATTCATAACAATCTCAATGAAATGGGGGTTTCAGCACCGCAATAAAGGTCTATCATTTTTATGCAAGATGGGAGGAAATCCTTTTCGTTGTATTATGAAAAATCACCGCTATTCAATGAGTTTCGGAGGGAAATAAATTGGCAAGGTTAATCAATTTCTTATTAGGAAATAACATTTTTGCGAAAGGGACACGTAGTACTTGGATAAGGAAGAAAGTGGGTGTATAGAAAAGATGCGGTTCAACTGAAATTCAGGAGAATCATGCTGAAACGGTGAAAATAGTAGATACGTGTCGACCATATACGTTTAGACTAAAACATTTACTATGGTATTTATAAGGTTTTGTCATTTGATAACATATATAATTAATTTATTTATTAAAAAAGTGAAAATCTAGATTTGGTGCAATTGCGATACATATTTATAAAACTCCGGTCTACATTTTCAATGTAGGTTTAATCTGATTTTATGTTTGTAAAGTGAATACTGCAAAAAGAGCAGTGGTAAAAATTAATTAAGATTAATCAAATCAAATAAAATTTTAGAAAAACGGTGAAGTTATTCATTTTTATGTAAAAAAAAAAACTAGTGATTAAACATAAGACGATTTTATGAACAGAATTTAAGCAGTTTGTTGCAAATTTTTAAGGAGATAAATATTTTAGCTTTATTCATAAAAAAGTATGCTGAAATCAGAGATGAAAATACGACTGAATAATTTCTACAAAGAAAAATATTTCTTAGTACTTTTTGTTATATATCTCAATGTGAAAATTTACATATACTATACTTTTGTAAGAATATTGTGGATTTTTTAACATAATAAGCGGCTTACTATATACAATGAAAAAACCTCATTTCTGTAATAACTGATTTTATATTCAAGTAGCCACATGATTTCTATTAAAATATTGTCATGATAAAATGTGATATTTGTACAGAAGACGTGTTTTATACGTGGAATGGAAACGATACATTCTACCTAAAGGATTTATCCCACTACACATTTCATCTCGAGACTACAAAACGAATAAAATAGGAAAAAAACGTATGGAAGTGTCTCTCTTATCACTGCTTATTTTTTACCAACATCGAGAAATGGAGCAAAAAATGTTATCAATCGAGACCAGATTACAATTTGATTTATCATCCAGTATAATAATAAAGCTCGTTGACTGTAAATTGAGTTTAAACCGCGGTTAAGCCAAGCAGTTAAACTTTCTTGAACATATTCCAAGTTGGATGCTGAAGATTATTAAGGTGAAGCTTCCCTTTGTATATTCCTGAAACATTCATTAATTTAATCAATTAAGACACAAACGTGAAGCCAATCAATCTTTGATTTATAATGAGAAAATCACCATTTTTTTATGTACGAAATATTTTTTGACAAACCGAAATTAATAAAAATATATTTTATTCTCTTTCATCGGTTTATAGACAGTGAAAATCAGGGAGGTTGGATTTTAAATATGCACTTTATAGAGGCTTGTTTCGAACCAAATATATTATCAATCATAAAAATGTAGAGTGGGTTTTGATTTTAAAATAAAAAATATTAACTATTGTAATTTAATATAAAAAATATCATGTAGGCATAATACATTTTTAAAACGTATTCAGATATAGAGAAAATATATTCTCACTGGCTCAGAATTAAAATCTCTTAAATGCCTTTAGCATCAAATTGACTTAAAGCAGAAAAAGCTATATTTATTTAGAATCCGCTATAATATATATATTTAAAAAAAACTAGATTTTTATTCTTAAGTTATACAGTTTAATATTATTTCTTCATTAAACATATAAAATTTATAGCGAGGATTTTTTTTTAACCTTTATTATGAATTTGGGGTCGTTTTTGTGACGAATACTCGCCGGTTGCTTATTGTTATTATATGCGGAAATAATTACGGTTGCTTGTATTAAAATATCTTTCGTATAATTAATAAAAGTCCACCCTTTGTATACTGTATTTATTTTTCAGTGTTAAAAATATTTTGAGGTCAATTAGCTGTAAAAAAGCAAGCGACTTCGATTGCTCTGGGGTCGACTTGAAGTGGTGTTCGAAGATTGGGCGTGCTATGAAAATTGATAACAACGAAAGAACCCCACAAGCTCTAAGACTCTTCAGGTATATATATACATATATATATATATAAAGACTTGTACATACATACACATTTAAGAAGGGTCAAAGTATCAAGAATAAGAGAGTGGAAGAAGGAGGTTTGTTAGTTGTACGGATACACATGCTTCACCGTTTTACGCTTCACGAGTTATTTTTTTCCCCTCATGTAAAAAACACGTGGATAAAACTCGTTTTTTATAGTAGCACCGGGATTCTCGTGTATTTTGTAAACAGGTTGTATTTTCGTTCGTTATGTATAAGTGTAATATCTAGATGTTTTCCTTGAACCCGAGGGACTTCTTGCTTGTCATCACCTCTTCCTTACAACCGATGTTTCGAAGCATTATAATACTTGAAGCGTTAAACATTTATCCTATTTATAAAATATACAATTTATAAAATATGCATTAATTAAAAATAATCGGATTTCGAGCTATACAAAGCTCTATTTACATTGGATATTTAATCATTGTCCATTTTTTATGAACTAGGTAATCACTGTGCTTATTGGACGAATTAAAATTTATCTGCTTGTATAATTTATGAAATTTATTTATGGCTATTTTAGGCAATCTAAACTACACATTGATGATTCTTTCAGATCAAGTATTAAAATTAACAGTTATCAAGAAACACAAAAGTTTACCTGCATTTTTGAAGTTAATTCAAAATATACCACACTTTAAAGAAATAAATCAAAGAATCCTAGTCGAACTAATGTATTTTTCCAAGCCTTAATTTTTATATAAATAAATGGGCTTATTATAATGAAGAAGAGATGTAATTTTTTTTTTATAATGACAACAATTATTTATAAAAGGCTTATAGGAAAAGGATTTCGATTGGGATTATTGCATCGTAATAATATCATCTGTCTTGTATGGCGTTAATAATTTATTTTTCTCAGTGAAAAAGTACTTTTTACTACGAAAAACATAATAAGTAACTATCTGGTTATATTATGAATTTATTTTAATTTAAAATAACGATTAACAAAAAAATCTGTGAAAAATGTTTTTAAAAAAAGCGCGTGAACTGATTAAAATTCCATAGTGAAATAATACTTTTTGATTAATATTAATTTGATATACCCTTTCATGTGATTGAAATATCCGTTTTTGCGGTTATAAAGTCGGTTCCCCTATTTTGGGGGTTGACACATAAAATAAATGTAGTGAGAGGAAATGTAACGACTATCATAAAGACAAAGGTACGACAATGAAATGTGTTTAATAACCCATCTTAATTACACCAAGAACAATCGCCAACCAAATTAGACACTTTATTATTTAAAATGTGTTTTGCCAGTGAATATTGTTAGGGCTGAAAGTGAAGAGGATGTGACAAATAGTGGTTGTTATGTAGCAAACAATATCCAATATGATCTCCTTAATGCAGTCAACCCTCGTCCCTAATAATATATAAAACAACCCTCTAGGTTCAACTCACACTTTATATAAATAACAGTAAAAAGGCCTCGGCTTCTGGTATGATTTGAAAGCGATTCAAAGTAACCGAAGCGTTTACTTTGTTCGGATTGAAAGAACACGAATCTTGCGATAATGAAAATTGATGCGAGGGCAGGAAAAATAAAACAAAACGCCCTCAACAGATGTACGATTAAGCCAGAAAACGTAAAATTTATTTTATACTGTTTATTATAAAATATGTGTAATTGTGTGCAAGAAGTAGTCTCATTTGCATAATCTTTGGTGTCAGTATTAAATTGTGAAATATAATGCATTAAGACAAGCGGAAAATGAAGCAACTCAAGCGATTAATTTCATACGATCAAACCTTTGAGAATAATACAGAAGTGTTTTGATATTTAATTAATGCTAAATCAATCAATTTTATAAGAAATATATATTTTTTTTAAATTAAATAACTGACTTAATGTATTTTAATACTGACAATAAAAAAGGCTTTTTACATGATTGAAGAAAATATGTGGAATATGCGGAATATGGAAAAATAATAAATAAATTACCTAGTGATTTTATAAAATAGATTTTAAGATCAATTTTAAATATAAAAAAATATTGTGTCTATATCCGTATTTTTTCATTCATTGGAACATGGCCGACACTACAACATGCGCATATTATACATATACACACTACACACATATGCGGGCTGTGGCCACCTGCAACACTGTAGTGCCTAGAATCCGACGTCGAAAACAACAATTTTTTTTTATATTTATTTGTCCTTGAATATATCAAGCAACTTTTAATGAGACACTTTACCATATTAATTAAAAGACGATGTAATGTTATTAGAAAGATCGAGAAGTGACAAATAAACAGTACGAGCGGTAATGCTGGTTGTCATACGAAACCTTCGGTGACAAATTCATCTTTATCTTCCGTGCTTTTGACGTCTTTTAAAGTATAAGATCAGGCATAATTATTATAAAAACACCATCAATTGTCTATGCATGTTTACTCTGATATCCTAGATTATAAAGTCAACTAGACGACTGGTATAAAGCCTTCAGGATTGTAGACACACAATGAATGACTCTTCTGAATATTTTACACATTGTTAGTGGATTATTATGACGACGGTATGAATAATTTAAATAAATCTTGCTATGGAAGCGCTTCAGCTTGGGAGCAGTTGTCCTATTTATAACTAGCTTAACAAAATACGAACCCACTCGTCTGTTTGAATCTATTTGATAGTTGTTGAGATTTTATTCAGCGAAGGAGTCCCTAGTCACTTTTCCTGTTTCGTCGGCATTGTTTTCCCGAGACGGTAATAATGTCACTTTTGAGTTGTGCTTAAATTTTATTAAATCTGCTATACAGTGCATTAAAACAGCCATTGTTCCCCGGAGTCGCCTTATGCTAATTTCAGAATAAGATTTCAAACGAATACTCGTTACAATTGTATAAAAATAGGTCAAATATTATCACCAGAAGGGTTAATTAACAATTTTTCAGTATGAAGCATAGCTGTTAAATATGAACGTTAACGAGCAATTAAAAATATAATTAATCCAATTGGATTCAAATTTGACAAGAAGTTGTCCTCTTCTTACTGCAAATTGGATTAAATTATTTTTAAAAATATTTTTAGAGGGTTTTTTTAGATATAAAAACTGTCTGTGATCTTAACTATTACTAGTTACACAGGTCACCGACTTAATAATCAGTATTTACCTTACAATACAGGAATTCAGAGTATACCTGGATCAAAAATATGGATCTCAAAGTCGCAATGACCGATCGAATCAATCATATATTTTACTTGAGCGGGATTTGAACCCATGACCATAGTATTTGCAGTCACGCGTCTTATTCCCTGAGCTATTACGCTGGTAATAATATAATTATTTAAAAATAAAGCGGAAATATAGTAATTTATTAACTTAAAAATATTTTTAATGGGCGAGCAATTTAATAATGATGATAATTTGGCTTTATGATATTTTTAAGACAAAAATTATATAATATTTATAATTGCACAGTTTTAGTGTTGTTTAAGCAAAAGCTATTTTTAATTGAGATTAATATGATATGACAGAGGTTTAAAATTACATACAATTAATTTGTTTTAGAATTTTAATTCTTCAGTTGCAAAGAAATGCTAATCACCGTTTACGTAAATTTCCCACCATAAAGAAACTGCAACGTTTTTGTAATTAATTCTATGCGTAGTTATAAAAAAAAGCCTTTGACTTGGTACTCAGTTAATGGACATAGAGATTATATAAATTGACTTTCTTGTTTTAATTGAAAACATTGTATCAGTAAATATATAAAAGCGCAAGGGGATGTATTCAAATTAAACCTTTTCGTTTGAGCAGATTGGATCACACGGAAATGGTCTTTTTTCTGTTGACACATTTGTAATCGTGTATATATTATATTAAATAGTTAAGGCGGCTAACACCTGAAATATGTACTTTGAGTCAGAAGACCTTCAGTTTCAGTAAAGGCCTCTTACAAAGGCTGTAAGCCATGGGGGATGAGGGTGACATTCCAGGCATATTAACACTGAGAAATTCCCCTCAGGCACGCCACATCAACTACATTAAACCAAAACTCTGATGCCGTTACCTAAAATAATCGAGATTTCTATCCTGAAAAAATATGTGTAATTATATGAATTAACCAATCGAGATCCTCGACAACTTCTAGGAAGTCCACGTTTTTATATTATTATAATTTACAATAAATTAAACACCCGAAACAATTTTGTATAGGAATCGAACTAACATTTTATTTTAATCACTAAAGTTGTTCGAGATTGAGGTTATTTATTTTGTAAAATATATTAAAAAAATTATATACGGAAAAAAATGTGCAGAATTTGAACTACCAATTTAATGATTGATTAAAATCATTCTAGATCGGGGCAATTTTTTTTGTAATAATTATAAATATTTTGTTAAATACCCTATTTATTTTACTATATCAAATAACATCAAGTTGAATTAATATTTACCAATAAATTATTAAATTGAAATTATACTAAAAAATAATTCAATTGGAAACACCAATTTATTTTAACTATAGGATGTCAGTTAATTGGATTGTTAGCTTATTGGTTTAGATTATTTGGGGACAATCCATAGAATCCAGAAGGCCATACAACTGAATGTATAAATATCAAGATGGTGGAGCAAGTAGACGAGTCTGAGTGAGACAAAACTAATTGTTAAATGCATGCTAAATGGTAGTTTGTGTGAATTCTCGAAAGACGTGTATAATCACTTGATTACAATGTTCAGTACTGCCGATAAGAATTCCAGACAACTGGATGTATACATATAAAGATGGAGGACCAAGTAGACGACTCGGTCAATAATAATCATAAAAATATTCGCAAAAAACAAAATTCACATTATGGATTTCCTTTATTTAAAAGGCATTATTTCCATATTCATTATGAATAATTATGGAATAATAATTGATTAATAGGGAAAAAAAAAATTCAAATTTTATTTAGATAATTAAAGGTACATTTTATTTTATATATAATCACATAGTTACTGAAGATTAGCTTTTCAAACAACTGGGTGTATAAATATCAAGATAGCGGAGCAAGTAGACGAGTCTGTGTGAGACAATCAGTGTTGCCTCAGTCGAACACATCTTATTGGTCCACTATTTTGATATTTATACATCCAGTTGAGTGGCCTGCCAATATACAGATGATATCGGTCCAGCATAAATTGATTTATTTTTATTAATAAATTAAATAGTTTGGTTCGGCGCAGCAGTTTATAATTGTTTTTTTTTTATAGTTAGGATTTAAAATGTTATATAAAAGAGGTAATTGTTGTTACATAATCCAGAGTAATATATAATAGTTAAATGTGAACTATAAAAGTAGTTCGTGTCACAGTGGTTAATTAGTATAAAAGTGTTCCAGGCTTTGCTCCTAGTTTTCGTTACACTCTACCGGATTTCCGATATAGGCCATTAGTCAGGATTGTCTCTCCAAAACAAGATAACTTCATTCTTTCCCTTATCTTCCCCCTATTATTCAACAGGTCTTATGGCTATTTATTTTTGGCAAGCATACGCGTCTTTTCTGATCGTACAATAATAATATTGCATCCCTTTCACTTTCTTGGCTCGCATTCAAAGGTCGTGCGTTTTTGGCATTGAATTTGTTGAAGCAAAAAATATTATATTATATGCGTGTTTTACCGTTTACAGTTTTTTTAAATGTAAATTTAATAAAAACAAGTAAATTCATAAAACTCGGGTTTGAATCCTGCCCAATTTTGTTGTTGATGTGTTATTTTTTTCCCGTTCATTTCCATTACGAATAAATAACCTGAAAACTGAAAATAGTGTTACAGTTTATCACAGACTTAAGAAATAAATACTATGATAAAATGGTAAGCTGATCCATTAACTCCTTGATACAAAATATAAACAAAATCAATTTATCACTGATATTTTAAAGGGACGTTTCATAAAAAATCATATAATTTTTACACAAAACATTTGATTTTGTCTATTTCCACAGTCCTCAATGATTTTACCATATTTGTGTTTCACAATACATTTATTTTATCCATATAATATATAAGTATATTTATAAATTTTATCTTATTATTATTTATTATGTATTATATATATTTTAGTAGTTCTATAAGTGGGTTTTTGTATTTTTTCCCATAAATTATGTTATGACTTTTAATTATTTTATCTTCCGATTGATTTTACTCCGTATTAAAATAAGTAAAATCTATAAGCTTAATATTGTAACATCTAATCATAATGTATCAAAACATTGTATGTAAATTATATTTATTAAAAAAATTGTATAATAAAAATAACCAGGAAATCGAACGATTTTACTGACTTTTTCAAGTCTTGTACAAGTGGTTTGTTACTTTATGATTATTTTAATGTAACTTAATAGTTAACTGATTAATTTCTAATTAAATGAACTGATTTGTGTTGTGAATATTTTCGGTGATTATAATAAGCAATTCTATTGTTAAATATTTTTGTGGTAAAGTATCGCAAAAAAACATATATAAGTGAGTAAAATATTTCATGAATGCGCGTGTGTATTGTGTCTGTTAAATACGTCATGAATCAATTATCACCCCTAAAATATTCTTATATATTATAGTTAGTTCAAATCCATCTCGTATAAGATTAATCATGTCGATTATTTATATTCTTATAAAATACAAATTAATTTTATTTAATGTAGATGTAAAATCTCCCCTTAACAATATATATTGTTAAAACATTTCAGTATATTTCTAAGGCCAGAACATCAAACTCTCAACAAATGTTATTGTATCCTGGTTAATAATATTCAACACGAGCAAAACATGCCAAGGGCAAAATACACAATGTTCAATAATATACGTACAATACATCAATTAATTAACATTATGTAAATTCAGCGTTTTTTAAATCCATTCTAATTTAATAATATTATTATACCAAGCGAGATAATCTTTGATTGTTCAGTTGCTTCATGGCAATACAAGGCTCAAGTCAATATTGATTCCATCAAATGGGATTTCGGGTTACACAAATCATCGTGAAATATTATTGAATATTGCAGTGTGATAAACGGTTTATAAATTATTTTCGAACGGACGTCTATTATATTATTTGCATAATGGAAAATGTCGGCCGCTTCATACATGTCAATTCAAATTGATTTTATAGATTGAAACTATACAAATATTCTATTAATAATAACAACAGACAACGAGAGGAAATCAATTTCACATTTAAAATAATTTAATCTCAGTGGCATTCATATAAATTAAATGATTAATTATTCTAAAGCGACGTAGTGTAGTAAGTGCTACTCTTTGTTATGTTTAGATATGTATAACCAATCATAGCCGTTTGCCGCAAGCACATCAGTGCATATAAAGTTTGATATTTACTCTTCAAACATTAGAAACAAGAGTAATCAAAATATTGTGATTTTCCTCGAAATATCGTTAGTTTCCTCATATAATATTGCCGTAGCACATTAGGTTTCACTACCTATAATTTTAAAAATTCGATATTAATATAAAGAAATATTTAGCAATTTAGTCATAAAAGAAAAGGAATATTTCATAAAAAATATGTAAAATATATTTTTAAATACCGCGAGGATTTTAATAAAACTAACGATCCAATCAGCTATTGAGATATTAAAAATAATATTAATAAAATCCCGATCGACTGTTCGTTACAGTTTACACTGATTTCCTGGATTTTAATGTGAATACTGAGATGATTGCTTTTATTTTTTTAATTATATATACATACCCTAGGGGCTTTTTTTACAAATTTGGTTTTTTAGAGACAATAACGTGTTAATTGTTTGTCGGTGATCTTAAATATTACTAGTTACAAAGGTCACCGACCTAATAATCAGTATTCACCTTACAATACAGGAAATCAGAGTTAACCTGGATGTAGACAATCGATCGGGATTTTTAAAATATTATTCCCGATCTTTCGGTCGTAATAAAATCATCGGAATTATTAAGTCAAAAATTTAAACTTAAGAGTTAATGCCCCTCAGGTTTTATAAATAATTGTTTGGGTAATAGATACACACAATTGATATTTTATACGAATAAATAGTTCACCTTGAATGTACAGAGTACTGATATTTTTTATTATAATTTATTTGAAAGTTCCTCGTCCTTTGTTGTAAGCTGAATGATGATGTAGTATATTTTTATTTAGTTGTCAAAACCTGAGGTGTTTCAGTAAAGAGGATGTCGTAGAACCGTTTGACAAATGGTTTGTACATGACCTCTATAATGACCGCAACAAGTCAGATATATATATTTATAAATATATATATATATATATATATATATATATATATATATATATATATATATATATATATATATATATATATATAAAAGTACAACAAAATAGCCGTAAACACACGTGTCAACGTCAGCTTTTTAATGTCCCATCTTTACGTAAGCCGGCTTTATGCTTTTGGCATTTATATCAAAGGATGTGTCCTTAGAACAAGCACATGTTTTCAACAACATGTGAATCAATTTAAAGGGTATTGTTTCATATTCTATTATCCTTGTTAAATATATACAAAATGTCAACGTACCCTCATCCATTTATTATCATAAAAGACGACTGCTATTTATAAACTATTACCACCCCGCTAATCTAATTAAAGATTAAACATGGGTTCAAATCTTACTCAAGTAAAAAAAATTATTTGATCGTTTAATACGACTGAGAGATCGGGAATAATATGAATAAAATTCTGATCGATCGTCTTGATCCAGGTTTACTCTGATTTTCTGTATTGTAAGGTAAATACTGATGCGATTATTAAGTCTGTGACGTGTGACTAGTATTTTTGAAATTTAATTATTTCAGTTTACTTTATTTATATATTATATAGTTTGCTTGACATTTAAATAATTCTGTTTCATATCCCGTCAAAAAAATAATTAATTTTAGTCTGATTTCCTGGATTGTTTGGTACATACTGATTATTAAGTCGGTGACCTGTGTTACGAGTAATAGTTGAGATCACCGATAGACAGTTTTTGTGTCTAAAAAATATTTCTACAAATAATTAAATCCAATTTTTAGTAAGGGAAAGACACCTTCTTGTTGAATTGTATTAATTATATTTTGAATTGCTAGTAAACTGTCATATTTAACAGCGATGATTCATACTGAAAAAATGTTAATTAACCACTTTGGTGATGATATTTGACCTTTTTTATAATAATTAATAATTTTGAGGATAAAAGGAATGGAAACATTTCTACATCATTTGTTAGTTTGAAGTAAACTGTGCAAATTTCAATATTTATTCAAATACTTATTAATGTTTATTTAGTAAGAAAGTATTTAATTCATGTAGTTAAAATTGAAGGCATTTAAATACATTTATACTCTAAGATAATTCCTGGAAGAGTAATAAAACTCACCCCATTTCTGTGGGTTTTAATAAATTAATTTCGCACTGAAGTCGAACCATCTTAGAATATTGATTTTCTCTATTTAATTATTGGAAGTATTATTCTGATCGTTGGTAATTGACTTCGACACCAAAAATGGACTATTAAGATAATATCTATTAATTCTACGAATAAAGACAGCACATCACAGCGTCGAGCCAGAAATTATATTATATTTAGCCTTGGGCAGAGAGATTGGGATTCCTGGTAATTGGAAATTTGTGATAGGAATTCAGCTGACTACGACATTATACTATTTATCTCTACTTATATCAATTGGCGAATTTGCAAATGGAGCTGTTTCTGCTTGGACGACTTGTCCTTTCTTGTCACCATTCGGGTCGATATCAATTTATTGAGACAAGGGAAAATCATTGTTAAAAGTAGAAGGAAATAATTTCGACCTTGGCTAAGTTATTGATAATTAAAGAGCGTAATGGTTCGTTGATAAGGCGAAGAAGGTTTTCGATTAGTTTTGAAAGGCTTCCGTCACTCAAACCCGTGTCAAACATTCAGAAACATCGACTCAAACTAAACCATTCCATTTGTACAAATGACAAGCCACAATTTCGATTGATCAAAACTCAGCGATGACTTTTCATAAAAAATCGAACCAAATGTTGATATAAGACTATGCAAACCAATCAAATTAATGATTGAAACAAGGTAAAAATTTCACAATCTACATATCAAATGATAACCTACAAGTGGGCAGGTCTGGAAATACGGGATAAAGCCGAGGCTTTAACAATCCGGAATGAGCAGTTCCTGGAAGCTAAAAGAGAGGATAAGGATAAGAGGAAAGGGGAGACAGTGAAGGTCCGTTGCTCGTAGCAACGGTGACTTAAAATTTATGTAGTAGCAGGAGCTACGGCGTAGTCGCTACGCCCGCCATGCGCTGCCGTATCATAGTATACATATCTATGTATCTTTTATCTTTTAATACACCCACAATTGAGATATGCCTCTACATTATTACATTACACACATTCGAGTACCAGACGAGATTATATACGTGAGATATTGTCAATTTACGCGTGATGTCTCTTTTTATAACATAACATATAACAATTAATTAAAATAGAATCATAATATTGAATAAGAATCACATACCATTTCATGATTGGAAATATGCCTATTTAACAGATTATTAATAATTCATTACTTTTATATTGCCTATTATGACAATACTGAATAGACGAATGACATTGTTTGGTTAGGTTAGGTTCCTATTTAGTAAGAAACTATATATTTTATAAAAACTATGTATTTGAGGAATGAAAATTAATTTAATATTAGAGATGGTTGTTATATTCGAAATTTTATAATAAAACTAATAATGCGCGTTGCTACAAATACTATGTTAATGGTTTCAAATCCAGCTTAAGTAAAAAAATGATTTGATCGGTGGTTGCGACTGGGAGATCCAAGAATAATATTAATAATATTAATAAAGTAAATACTGAGGCGACTATTTATGAATATTATATTATTGTTCATAATTTTTGTACTGCTCTATCCTATTATTATATTTTAAATTCTGTTAAGTGATTTTAAACTTTTATACTAAAAATGAAGCTTGTTAATTTGACGAACGGTGGCAATTAAAACACGGACTTTAAGCCATCATTCTTACTCTTTGGTTTTATATGTAAAAAAATAATTTGTGGATGTGTGATTTCTGTGTAACTAGTAATAGTCAAGATCACAAAGAATTAACACGTTGTTGGGTCTAAAAGAACATAATTTGTAAAACCTTCCCAAAAAAACCTTAAATAAAATAATTATCATGTAATAAATGAATGTTGAA
The DNA here is from genome assembly GCA_022606485.1 of Agraylea sexmaculata. Taxonomy (NCBI): domain Eukaryota; kingdom Metazoa; phylum Arthropoda; class Insecta; order Trichoptera; family Hydroptilidae; genus Agraylea; species Agraylea sexmaculata. Next base: position 2,547 of record JAGTTH010005723.1, on the reverse strand, counting down.
TATTACAGCACGGAGAGTAAACATGTAAATAAGCAACTTTTGCTTTGAATTGACTTGATATTTTTAATAAAATGAATACTCCGACGGCTCTCATATGGAATTTCATATTAGTCAGTTGATGTAGTGAATGTAAAATAAGAAAAGCAAAGGTTTTCACAAACGCCTACGTCAAATGGTGGATATCAAAGGGGACGGTGATGATAAATATTAAAGTTGTATTTAGTTGGTCGGTTCTTGGATGTAATATAATTTCACACACGTTACAATCTCCCCTCGGAACTTGGGCCTCGGATCGTTAATTAATGTATGAAGTTTGTGATTGCCGAGAAGCTCTAACTGTTTAATCTTCGGACATAAATAACGCATCGTTTTGATGATAGAAGTGAAAATGTAATATGCGAAGGCTGACTGAAGCAGAATGTACTCATTAAAACTTCACCATTACGAAAGGTAAGCTTAAGGCACTTCCGACACCTTCAAAAATGACATATACTTTAAGAGTGCCTGTAAAACTACGGGTCACGGGTTCTTATCTTATTTCGCACAGAAACCACCGCGGCTATTAAGCTTTACGATCTTCAGACCCCCAAAACACTACCGCTCAACATGTTTCTTATCTCAGAAATCTAGTATAGAAAATATTATTTTTAATTATATTAATTACACCATTTATGATAATTATACATAGAAATGTGTAAACGTAAGTTCATTTTACCAATGAACTTCCAAAACTGATATTATTTTTAAAAATAAAATAAAATTTCTAATAATCCACTCAACTCAAATTTGGTTTTACCCAAACAAATTGTTATTTAGTTTTAAGCATTATATTTTGTAACTGTTTTGTTAATATTGCTTTTATCGTTGTTATTATTTATTAACCTTCAAATTTGTAAATGGGTTTTATTTTTTTTTTCCCATTCTTTCTATAATTAAATACTATTACTCATGTCAAATTTAAATAAAACATTCTCATGTTAGTTCTAGGTAAAAAGATGTAAACACTCTGTACACCTAAGTCTATTTCCAAAGATGTATTGTTCTATCAATCAATGTAAAAACTTATGTTAATAAAGAAATTGTAAAAATAATAATAGAAATGTGTGATACGAATTTAATTCGTTCCGGGATCATCGTCGCATGTCAAGACAATCCAAGGAACCAGGATTTTAATCTATATTTAAATTCGGCTCAAAGTCATTATTTATTTCTATCACACGTTAATTGTTTAAACCAAATTGACTGACAATTGTTAAGGGCTTTTTTAGACTACAATGAGAATGGTTGCTGCCCTTTATAGTCACACTTAATAATACAGCGGTACCTCGAGATATGACTTTAATTCGTTCCGGGATCATCGTTGTATATCAAGACTATCGTATCTCAAAGCAATTTTTCCCATACAATTCCATACAAACTGCCATTAATCCGTTACAGCCCCTCGAAAATTCCTAGCAAAAAAAATGGTTTTCTTAATATACCACGTGTTTTTGAATAAAATATGTTCATGTTCATTTTGTAAAATCAGCAATGGATCATTTTGTAAAATCTGAAATAAATAAACTAGTAATAACTCACATAATAAATATTTATTGATTTTTACATATACACAATTCTGGCGCGAAATTCTAGTAGTGACCTTCCATAAAAATTAGCGATCATCTATAAAATTATCGCGCATAAAAATTAGTATCTCAAATTATAGTCGTATGTTGAGTAACCACTGTATTGTGATTATATAAAAACTTCCATCATACATTAAAGTGTACTGTAAAACTTATTAGTTACCGAAATTATTCTCTTTAGAATCCAGAAAATCAGAGGAAACATGAACTTGATCTTGATTGATGAATGATTGAATGACTTTAAGCGACGATCAGAATAGTATTTATAATTATTCCCAATTTCGCAGTCAAAAGGCTAAATAACGAGTGGGAAAAAAATGCCGCTAGCATTTTGGTTATGTGATGTTTAGATCAGTTTCGCCTTAAGCATTGTATTGTTTAGACGCCCCAAATTTAAATTTTTTTGTTCTTTATACGCCCCAAAAATATAATGGATAAATATTCTTGTCGCTTATATTTATCCATTATAAAATTGGCGTGTCTACAAAACATAATGCTTAAATCGAAACTGATCTAAGCGTCACATAACCAAAATGTGAGTAAGACTTTTGCCCCACCCATTATTATTGATTTATTTTCAATGCCTATGCATATAATTCTATATAAAAAACAATATTTTTCATTAACTCAATCATTAATTTGGGTATAAGTTTTGTCTATAAATCAATGGGAAAAACTATTGAAAAATCTTGATTTATTTATGATAAAAAACATATACATATATTTTAGATGGAAACGTAAACGACATCTGCGCCTATCGTACAATTTTATTAACAAACACTGTTTGGAGAATTATTAACGACTAAACTTTTAATTGAATGTCTCCAACAAGTTTCCCCATGGTTTAAATTTAAACTCACATTGTACTCGACTTTATTAAGGTCCATTTTATGTAAAATTTTAAGCCCAAATGACTAAGCTG
>JAGTTH010005722.1:0-44556 GCA_022606485.1 Agraylea sexmaculata | reverse complement strand
GCTTTCGATTTGTAGTAACTTTAAAGATATCACTCGATGGAAAGTTTCTTAGTATCTTAGATTTGTAATATTATGTCGTCCTCAATTATCCGGATATCGTGCAGAATTATAATCGGCTACAGATTGTCCCCTGGCAAATCGGCTCACGTAACGGCCGTTAATTATTAGGACTTTATGGAACAACGTTATTGGTCTTCTGTTAAACGATTCGTTGTGATTATGACCACTGTACGTTAACGACCGCCCAAATTGATTTAAGCATGATCGGTGCACAGTTTACTGTTTATTATAGCCAAACAAATTTATTATTATCCCGACCATAAATATCTTTAGTATGCTACATCATTTCAAATGTTTGATATTATTTTTAGTGATGAAGAAGACATCTTGTGTAAATTACAGCCTTATAATGGAGAAGTTGAAGACTAGACGAGGTCACATGGTGTTCTGATGATGTGATATTTGTCACCACGGCAATTTTCCAGATTTGTCCGATTACATTCACAGCTAGATTTCAGGTCCCATGACAGTTTCGAAGAATACAGCCTGAAATATTACAGCCTCTTTAGCGCATATGGCTAGTTTTCGTCTTCCGCCCCATGGCTTACTTTAAAAGCCTGGTAATTAAAAGAAATACTTTTTATATTTAAACAACCTATTACAGATATTTTAACAATTAAGGAATACGACCAAAAATACATAAGTAATTAACGGACGTATTCCAGCTCTGAAACGATTCGATTTGTAATATTGCATTGCTGTTAATTATTTTATTTCAACTCTCTGATATTTACACAAAATATTATATGATCTACATCTACAGTTATCATACATCAATTATTATATTGATGGGACAAACTATAAAGCAACAAACTAATTTTATTTCATGAATATTATTATGTGTAAATATTATTCAGTGAATACATTCTACCCAATAATTAAACAATATAATGAAAATGTAAGCCGCTCAGTGCTCTATAATTGTGAGCATTTTTTAAAATATTTTTAAAAACAAAACCTGTTTTTTATCATTTTCATCGCCGAGCTTTGATAAAAAAAATGATTAAACAATCCCTTTTAGTAAAATGTAAATGTTAACAAACCATATTCCCTGAATGAATGAATAAATTGGCATAAGAGATGACGTTGATTGTTTTATTTATAATTTTGTTGTTCTTATAGGGTTTCCATCTTTTCGTACATTTTTGTACTCTTGTATTGGGTAGTGGTAATTTGTATTTATTTTTAATAAATATCATTATATTTGTTAGTTTGTATTGGCATCGCGATTTAATCATGCCACATTAAGTGATTTTACTTGTTAAGCTATTATGGTATCCCAATTCCTATAAATGCATATCATTTGAACCGATTGCAACTTCTCTATATAGGTTAGTATGGATCTTAAATGACTAGATTTACTTTTGTGATCGTAACCCTCAATTCCCTTTTGGAGTAGATACGGTTTGTTGCGGCTAAATTAAAAAGCTTTTATCGTTGAAATAATCCAGCATTCTGATCAAACATCAACCTTTTCATATGATAAAATTAAGGCATCTTGGGGAAGCTTCTTGAGGATATTTAAGAGTAATTGTTTAGAAAGTAATCATATCTACAGTTGAAGAAAGGTAGGTGGTTTTATTATGCGATGATTAAAGGTAAGAGAGAGAGTCACGCGGAGTATGGGCGTCGCGACGCCTCCTTCGGGACTTCCGTTTCCTGTGTGATCCCGGATGGGCTCAGCACGTGGCTTCACGTGTGTTACATACAAACCAGTATTACTTCTTATTCAACACCTATTACTATTACTAGAACAACCATTATCACTTCCAATGATCACTGAATCAGGGTTAACACACATCATGCTATTGGAAAATATTGCTTTTATATTTAGTTTCACTTAGACGCTTTTATGTCAACATCGATATTTTAAGAGCATCTTTTATCAGGTTTCCGATGTCACGAAGTCGCATTAAATTTTAGTATCGAACTCGTCCTACTTCTCGAAGTTGAGAAATACCCCAAGTGTTTATGTTTCGTCGTCCCGCTGCCTCCTAGGAATTTTAAATTATCGACAAACACATGTTCAATTTATGCAAAAAGCAGTAAAGGTGTATGTTGCGGTTAAAATGTACAAAGTTTAAAATGAACATTTTATTACTGTTGAACAAACATCGTTAAAAATTCACCGTGTGTGATACTAGTGGTGATTTTTCTCAAAGGTTTTCTATTTAATGATTGTTTGAGTTCCCAACGATATGAAAATTGCGAGTTCCGATACGAGTTTGGCAAAGCCTTTGATACGAACATCGGAAACCGCCATACAGGTTCGGAAAATTAAAGTTAACTTCTACATAATAATTTTTATAGTAATTCAGCGTCGATATTATCAACATTTTATTCAAAATTATTTGAGATTTTTCTCATATTTTGTGATATAATCATCAATATTCTTGCAAATAAAACGAGAATGTCTAAATTAAACTTCAACGGATGCGGTCAGATTTTCTAATTATGCTTTGTAATATGAAGTTTTGTGTGGATTTCGCTTATTTAGTAGTAGTGTGTAGAATAGCAGATATTATCCAGCTCATAAATCATTTGATTCGTTAACATTTTCACCTGTTTCAGCCACCTGTACTAATACTTCACAGTGCAATGTCGCCGCCACCTTGATGAATGACTACTAACCAAAGGGTGGCTTTTTGCACCCCATAATTTTGCAAATACCGAACACTTGTGTAACTCAAGCAGCTGGTCAAATATCATCTCAAGTTTATTAGAAAATTATAATGATTGAATTACTGTTTATTGAAAAACAAAACATATGTAGCTTATAAGTTGTTTCTAGTTTTAATATAATCAAGATACTCTAAATATTCTACATTATTATCGTAGTTTAGCATTGTTAAGGCTTGTTTGTTTGATATGTACTGTGGAAAACAGGAAACTGAGTGTAAGTCAAGTGTCGGTGACATTACGTACTCTGTAAGTACGCGGTGATAACATGACTAATGTTTTGCACAAGTAACTACCCCTAAATTAAACTACATTACATCTACCAATTAAAATATTTAATATAATTACACAAGCACACATATTTACAAAAATATTATCATGGGTTCGAATCCCATGATTATCGCAACTGGTAATCGCATCGATCAAATAATATTGTAATATAAACCTACTTATATTATTTTGGTGCAATAATAAGATTGACATCATCATCATCACAAGCACTCCAGTTCAGTGATGAACCAAGGCTTCCCGCACCAGCATCTTCCACTTAATGCTCCTCCAGTTATTAATACCTAAACTCCTAACTACCTTATAGAACTCGTCCGCCCACCTTAGCCTAGGTCTACCCTGCCTTCTCTTACCCACAGGCTTGGATAGTATTTCCGATACTATCCCTCCTGCTCTTTAACCCAACCTAATGTTAAAGCCCTAATAAACTGCACTACGTTCACGCTCTTATATAATGAGTAAATCTCATCGTTCCGTCTAATTCTAAATAGTCCCGGTGCCTCCTGAACAGGACCAAGATCCTCCTAAGAATCTTCCGCTCGAACCTAAGTAGCCTATCCTCCTCAGTCTTGGTAATAACCCATGTTTCTGCACCATAGGTTAGTACTGGCCTTATTAGCATCTTGTATAATTCTATATAAGATTGACATATTATATATAAATAAATTCATATACATCTCAAACTCACCTTAGCCGCATTAAATTTAAAACAATGTCCGATTATTACAAACTAGGGTAATTTAATTAAAATTTTCAAATTAATTTTTTTTATGTTCTGCTTCGGACGGCAAATTGAGAGTATGAACATCGTGAGTTCACCGAAACTCAAGAGATTTTGAAATTAATTTAATATTATTATCATTAAAATATCCGTTTAGAAATTTTAGATATGTATTAATTGCAGTAAAATAATTATAAATAATATTTTTCTTTCATCTGATAACAATGATGGTTAAGGGATCTGTACATGCATACATATAACATAAATATATATATATGTATATATATATATATATATATATATAACTAACTGCTATATATATCTTATATATATATATATATATATTAAATAAAATTGTTTTTTTTTTTAAAAGTAATTTTTCGTGTGTAGTTCAAAATTGTCTTCCCAAAACGCGATTATTAAATACTAAATAAAATCCATTTAATATAGCATTTTGTAAAAAGCAAAGAACGTATCTGCTTCACAAAAAGTATACCAGCGTGATAATGGCTCAGGAGATAAGATGTGTGGCTACAAATACTATGGTCATAGGTGCAAATCCCGACCAGGTAAAAAAATATTAAATTCTCTATCGATCGCCTTGATCCAATTTTACTCTGATTACCTGTACCTGAGAAGATTAGTCGGGCAGAACCACTAGCAATGAATTAACTTGTGTCTTAAATTTATCCCATCTGCATTTTGACTTAATTTTTATTGACTTGAGTAAATTGATCAATAATACATATGTACTACACATTCTGGTAAAGCTTCGCTCGATATCTCGAAAGCATTAAATTAACAACACCGGACTAGCAATTTTATAATTTAGAGTTAGTAGTTGGTTTATTTATTTTTTATCATAAAGCTTGGTAGGTTTTTAAAGTTAGAGTGATATTAAGGCTGTGATGCAGCAGGATGGTAGAATCATGGTTGCAAGTTATAATGAAATTCCATCCCAATCCAAACGCAGACGGCGCGATTGAAAATTGCTCTGGATGTTTTCTCCTTTCTCTACTTTTCTCTCTTGTAACACCCTCAAATATTGACCCGTGTTCTTTTTCTTCCTTAACCACAATCCATATTCCTTTTGAAAACTTTATACTTTGTTCCAAGAATCGTGAACGTTAACGTGCCGTGACTTGGTGAAAATTCACCTATTCAACCTCGGCCTCTTTCGATTCTCTCCCACCCGATTTCACCAAATAATTAATCGATTTTGATAAAAAATCTCTTAATATTTATTGTAATATATATAATCCAAAGCATTTTTAATCAAACAATTTCCAACCATATCCACACCGGTGAAATTCGATCATCACATTCTATCGAGTCTGGAATAAACGAATACAGGCAAATAGACACAATACAAATAATGAAACTTTAATTAAAAACAGAATAAATATTGAAATTATTTCAAATGTACAATTATCATTCACTGTGTTAAATATTTTAATATTTAAATATACATACAATACCAATAAATGACGTCATTTTTCAATTTGACGTTCGTGATGGTATACGAAAAATTATAATATTTTTTTGATTCTATTAAAAAATACTAAGTTTTTAGAAGTATAAGTCAATTTTGAAATAATTATATTTTTAATTAATTTGTATTTAATCTGTTTTTAATATGTAGGTAAATTATATCATGACTTTCGTGCATATACTTATCGGTCGTACATTATTATTGTTTTTGGTATGATAAAAGTTCAGTTACCTAAAGATGACCACCGCAATTAAGATGAAAAATTATTAAAAAATAATGAAAGTACTTTTACTGAAATGATGATCATATTTTTAATCGTTAAAGTGAATTAAATTATTAATATTTATTTATGTTTGCCTCGTCAATTTCTATTTAAGATTATTTTTCCACCGCGTCAACAATCGACTGTGTTAACTTTTAACGTGAACTTCTGACAAATTATTAATTTTTCAGCTTGCCAAATAGGACATGGACTTAATTGAAGTGCTTTATCCGATTTGAATAAGATAAATTATGCAAATGTATTCAGAACATTATAATGGTGGGTTGACGCGACGCTGTTTTTACAGATGTCGTCTCCATGACTAAGTCAATATGTCAACTGAGACGTGCACACATTTCTCCTGACGCCTTCTTCATTTCAAACGATTGACTTTCGTGATTCTCGAATAAAAATTCTCATGTTTTTTTGTTTTTGTTTGTGACTGATTTATATACATTATCACAAGGATCAGAGTTGTTTGCGTATTGTGTGACGTCAAACTCTCACTCTCACTTTTGACGAATCGCCGTCCATTATTTGGTCTCCGTGGAATATGCGAAACATTACTCATTTTACATAGAAAAAGGATGTTAGTATAGTCAGCTTCCCTTTACTCTCATTCTACTTTACCTATAACGTGATGAAATATGAAACAAGTTCCATATGAAAGCACACTTTTAGGCATTACAAGTTTTTACATACGTTTAGGAAAAAGAAATTATTTCAATATGTTATATAGAGCGTTAGCCATACCATACAGCCAGGTTTAACCGATGAGCTTATATAAAAAGAGGTGCCAATAATAATTTAAAAGACAAAGGTAAATTAATCACCAAAGATTTCGTATACAGCCGCTATGTCATTTGTCAATCTTTCCAATAACATTGCACCGTCTTTCACACAATATGGTTAAATAATATGTCTCTATGTAAAGAATTTACATGATGAATTTGGATGTTTTTGTAATAAAAATATCAATTAATCTCAAGTGTCGGATTGAAGGACTACAGTGTTGCAGGTAGCCACAGCCTGCGTAAATATGAAGTATATATACATGTAGTAGTGCTGACCATTTTCCAATGTATTAAAATAATACGCGTGATACTTCTACAGTTATCAAGTCGTTAGGTCGATTTTTACCAGAGAATAATATATTTTACAATTTTTTTTACAAATAAAATAATATATTTTTCCCTGAAAGGCTTACATAAACTGAGTGTATTTGATATACGCTATAAATTTTTCAATTTAATTTTGGTTGTAAATACCTATACTGTTCATTCTCTGAAAATTTTAACTGTACGCGTATGGCTGGCTTAATAATGCATACGCAAGCTGAAAAAAATATTCGCTTTTTTGAATGAGAGATTGAGAATAATATACTTACATCAAATAACAACATAATAAACCTCAAAAATATCGCAGATTTAAATAAAAAACATTACACTAAAATGACTAACTTCGCGACTAACCCAATCATAAGACATGTAAATAAAACCAAATATGCCTCGAGGAAACGTAAGTTCATTTTACCAATGGACTTCCTAAACTCATATTATTTTTTAAAAGAAAATGTAAATTTCTAATAATCTACTCAACTCAAATTTGGTTTTACCCAAATAAACTGTTATTTAGTTTATAAGCATTATATTTTGTAATTGTTTTTTTAATATTGCTTTTATTGTTGTTATTATTTATTAATCTTCAAATTTGTAAATGGGTTTTTTCCCATTCTTTGTATAATTTAATAGCATTATTCATGTCAAATTTAAATAAAACATTCTCATGTTAGTTATAGGTAAAAAGATGTAAACACTCTGTACACCTAAGTCTATTTCCAAAGATGTATTGTTCTATCAATCATTGTATAAACTCATACATAATAAAGAAATTGTAATATATATAATAAACCTCAAAATAAACTTCTTAAAAAAATATCAATTTTAATATGATGAAAGTGTTATATTTGCGAGGCAGACAATATCCATCAATATAAATTTGAAACATTTGTAATCCCGCCGAGCAAATTCCGAGCGTATTGTTATTCGCAAACATTGTTTGGTGAAATGAAAGCAGGTCTAATAAAACACTTTGGAATAATAGTCGACAACAACGAATACACAAATAGTGGAAATGATGAAGTCAATAATGAAGTCGGTAAAACAAACTAGCGTGGTTCTAATCAACAACCGCAAATATGTACGGAAACATTGCAATTAAAACACAACGATACTCACTCATGGTTACTGGTTCATGTCCAGCAGGAAATAACCCTTAATTAACCCTCTTTTGATTGCACCTGAAGAATGCTTTGACCGTTGGTTATAGAATGCCCCGTTAAAATTATAAAAAATCTTTCAATTATATTAAATACATGACAGTTTTTAAGTCTGGGTGCATTTAAATATTCAAATCAATTTATTTGATGTAACTTATAATATTTTATTTTGAGAATTCTGAGTACTTTCGACTACCAGCATGTAGTCATCTTCAGAGGCTAAAGTAATATATTCCTAGGCATACGTCACCGTAAATACGATAGTAGAATTACTTAGCTACAATTATGATCAGTTTTTTGTTAGTAAGTGCCTCACCCGAGTCTCGGTCGAGGCACTAATTAACAAAAAACCGATCGAACAAAGCACAGCAAAGCAACTCTAATACCGACTTTACGGTGTACGTTTAGTGACTATATACAGAGCAACGATATAAATAATATACAAAATTTCGGAAATAAAAATATATAGGAGGATATACAATATCAAATAAATTTTTTTAATAATAAATCCCACAATATCCAAATATATCAAAATTATTTCTTTAAAAACAGCGATAAAAGAACTGTTATTCACCATCAATATCTCGATTGACTTTTTTTATTTAATTTTTAAAATTCTATTTTTTTTAAATAAATTTTAAAGATATTTTTATTTAAAATACATAAAAGGCGTCTAAAGACTTTAAATAGCACAATCAATGAATGAGTCTAAAAACCCAAGTGAAATAGCAAAGTCTTAAATAAGGATTAATAAAAATAAGGATTTTGTCAACAAAAATTTAAACTTTTGATTAATTCAAAATTTAGGTAGTCTTATCATATTTTATGATGAGCTACATTGAGGTAAGTTTTCTATAATATATATTATTTGTGAGTGGTGAAATGGTTACGATGTAATGTAAAAGCGGTGAATGCAAATAGTATAGCATTAAAAAGACTTGACGATCACGCCACAACAGGAAATATACAAGCTACTTGTTATTTTATAATAAAGCGTACAATCTGGCCAAAAGATTTCTTCAATTTCATAGGATTTAAGTTCATTTTGATATCCTTCTTTATGAAATACTATCGATTTAAAATATTTTTATTTAAATGTGCACTCTGAAACTAAACCTAGTTTCGGAAAAGACGTTTATAATATTAATGAGGGACTAGATGTTCGTTATTGTGATGTTATTTGTAGTATAATTATGTGCGAGGGAAACTCAATTAAGAGTTGTTTGGTCGAAGGTATAAATGTGGTGCAGTATGTAATTAACTAACCGACATAGTCAGTCACTCACTTGGTTATATTCTGGTCTAACTTGACGGCGAACTCAAATCGAGTGGATTGTAGCTCTTCCTAAGTTTCATATCCTCATGCCTTGACAAACTAACTAATATAACTAACTAGTATATTATTATATCATACACAAACCAACTAAACTAAAAATAAATTATAAATGACATATGCGTGAATAGTATGATTTCTACGAGCCACTGAAGTACTAGATTTTATTTAGACGTAGTTGGTATTATTTTATTTATTTATTTTACGCCCCAAGGAGCTTTTTGTGAGATGGTATATTTGAGAGGGTTTTTTTAGACACAACAATGTGCTGATTTTCTGTCGATGATCTTAATTATTACTAGTTACACAGGTTACCGAATTAATAATCGCCTCAGTATTTACTTTGCAATACAGGAAATCAGAGTAAAACTCGATCAAGACGATCGATCGGGATTTTATTAATATCATTCCTGGTCTTTGAGTCGTAATAACCGGTCAAATCAATTGAAAAAAATATGACTTGAGCGGAATTTGAAGCCATGACCACAGTATTTGTAGCCACGCGTCTTATCTCCTGAGCTATTATTACGCTGGTGTGACACATTTAATTATAATTTAAATAAAAGGTACATTCAGAAATATTATTTTTAAAAGAATTTAATTGACGTTTCAATTTGGATATTTTAAAGATAAAACAAAAAGAAATTTGTCATATCAAAGTATAATAGGTACAAACTTGTTTGTCTGATGACTTGTAGTATTTTTTTTGTTGTTATTTAATTAAGGAATATTAAAATTAACGAGTTTCATGTCAAATTTAATAAATATTTTTTTATAAATAAAAAAACGTTAAATAAAACATACTCATTTATATAACTAAAAAAATATTTCGATTCATTAAATTTAATATGTGAGATACTAGAAAAATGTCAAAATTAATAGTTTATATGAAAAAAATGTATTTAATATAATAATGTAATGAGAATGTGTGCATGCACACCAATACTACCAAGTATTAGTCTATTCGTACACATACCATCAACACTTAGTAATTCATTTAAATTTGCATATTTATCACTTTTTAAATTATAGATATGAAACAAAATCTCTGCTTTTAAAATAATATCTACATTTTTCTTATTTGTGTATTTTATTTCAAGATATGGGTGTTAGTTTTATAATATTTCTATAGGTCCTATATATGCGCACGTTTAAAGTAATATATTTTTTTAATTTAATAAAATCAAACTTAAGCTTCTGATTAATTATATTTTTTTTACAAACTAATTGATTGTTTTTATTTGTTATAAATAATAAGATATTTTAGTATTATTGTAGAATTCAAAATAGTAGGTATTCTCATACGATTTATCGGCAGTTGTTGGTGGGCCATTAGTGTCGGTGACTTACTCATTAGTTCCACATTAATATTTATAGGCTTCTCACAAATCCCGCAGCGCCTTATGGATAATCGTATTAACTAAAATTTGGATGGTCGTGTGTCTTAGGCAACTATTAACTCCTGTGGGAGCTCTCGTGTCCATTTGATAGTCCAATAACATAATAAACGACTAGATTTATACGACCCATCTACAACACGCAATACTAACAATGAACACGACACATTCAATATTAATCAAATACAAATTATAATAAATATTTTTCTACTCCAACTATAGAATATACTCCTGTATTACATTAGGTTTACTCATGTGCGAATGTATGTATAAATTAACTATTTGTAATGGGAATTAACTGCTTATTATAGCAATAGTTTGGAATATTCACATACAATATTTGTATGATTTATATTAATAACCCTGTCGATGGGTTAGTTTAACAACTGCATATATGTAGTTTGTTAGTAAGTTGTTATTTGACAATTTGATAACCTTATTAAGGTACCAATTAATAATTAGTAGCAGTAATATATCAGAATCGATGCACTTTGGTTTTGTAACTAACATTTATTGTACACGTGTAATTTATAATCATATAAAATATATTCAAAGGTTGGTTTAAAATCATTTTTTATAGAAACGAAAAGCATGCTAAATGGCTGTTATTTTTTTCAGTCAATTTTGAGATAATCATAACTGTTACGACGAATTATGTATGAATCAGTCCCATAGTGAAATAATTTGGACTAAAGCAAAATAATCGAATCGAAATGATTTTTTTAAATATTTATATAAGTATATTACATTTTTTTTTCATCGTAGGTTTCTTGACACTGATGGAAAAATTACATATTTTTATAAAACGTGCTCCTTTTTCAGTTTATTCTGGTATTTTGCAGTAACAGTATGAAAATGTATGAAAGATGTGTCGACGAAGCACTTCAAAGGCCACAGTTCATCATTTCGACAAGGCGGATGCATTTTGAATCGTTGAAAAATTTATGAGGTCATCTTTTAACGCGAGAACTTCCAGGAAAGTTGAAAAGGTGCGACTTAGGAAGATTGATTATGATTATATACATATCTTAAAATTCCCTTTATGTAATGTATTTGAAGGAGTTCTGCGTGGAGTCGTGCCAATTTCATATCACATATATTTTATTAAGATGGTCGTTTCTAAATTGATGTTTTGGGGGGCATGCATTGTACGTATTGACGAACACCGCTTAAGGCGGCATACAATACCGGTTAATTCCACAAACAATAAACATTTAAGGGTTGAAGTTGAGCATGGCTGATGGGACGAGCTCATCCCTTAATTCAATTTAGCTATATGTATGTTTCAGGCATCAGTGGTGTGTCTAATGGAAACCAGTGCAGGAGACAACCCTCACCCTATGCACAAAGACAACAAACCAATTGCTTCTCCACCTAACCATGTATACTTCATGAATACCTCATTGTCAAGTTACAGTCTCCATGAAACAATATCATCTCCCTACTTTCAGGCACCTCATAATTTGGATGAAATGTGCATGACAGGGCGATTGTAACGACTAGATGCAAATTGTCTCAAAACTCACAAGATCCAATCATTATAACAACAGTTATATATTTTGAATATAAAACACTACAAACTCGACAAACTTCCTACTTGGTATAAGTACTATAAAAATGTCAAATATTTTATATATATTTTTTTGCCGGAAAAATATCCGTATGTCGTAATATTGTTATTTTTCATTTGTTTGATATTAATCATGAACGGATAAAGTGCGTATAACATATTTTACAACAAAATAAAAAAAAACATACTCATCCAGTTAAATACAATGTTTATAAATTAGCTTTAGGTCTATATCCCTGACTTCTTGAAATTATTTAAAAAAAATTGATATTACACTAAATTGATCAAATAATATTTTTCAATGGGGATAATATTCCGGTTGCGTTGAAATTAAAAATTGCCATGGGCTGTTATTCTCCGGGTAGTAAAAAAGCACGGTTGTATTTTTAAAATTTACCTTTATAATTTTTTTCTCATCGATAAAAATTATTCAATCAGGATGGGGTCAAGTATTCAAAGTTTATCCATTATATTCGAATCGGGCACGGCAAATTAAGTTTCAAATTGTAGAAAAACAAGAGGAAGGCAATGCAGGATTACACGCCCGGGGGATGAACACCATTGTTCATGGCAAAAGCTCACCCTTTTAATATTAGATTCGTCCCCGCGGGCTCCTTCTAGGCGTCTTCACCAGACTCTTCGTTTTTTAGGCCCAAGAAAAATTTTCAATTGTCTTTCGAAAGTGGATATACATACGCCCACCCCACCCACAAATTCACCCTCCCTTGCAATAAACTTTCAATTCCACGGGCGCTTTGATAACGATGAAACCCCTGTGCGAAAATGAGGGTGATTTCTGCATCTGGCTAAGGGTGGGTTGAAGGAAATTCGACGTTTAGTCTTTGGCACATTTTGAACCGCCACAAAGTGGACCTGTATCTGATGTTGGCAAAACTACATAATATATTAACTTCCACCAACCCCTTCCAAGAAAATCTCTTAAGCATAAATATTAAAGATAAAATATTATTTTGCGTATATTGCGTATATATAATAGATTTGCGTAATTTTTATTAAAAAATCCACAATGAAATGAATGTATGTCGCAATTACTCATATAGTCTGACGCAAAAATATTAACCTTAATTTGAACATAATTTTGTGATTATCAATGGATCTTATTTAAGTAAGTACTTTGTTGATAGCGTTGATTTCTTGGTGGAATTCTATAATTTAAAGATATAATTTTCTCTGTAATAAAAGAGTAGTCGAAAGTGGGACTAATAAAATTACAAACATATTTATTTTGCAATGGTAGATTATAACCGTAAACTTCCATTGTGTAAAATAATTATGTTGGTTCGTATATTATTATGGAGTATATAAAAATATTGTAAAATTCTTTCATATGAATAATTTATAAATGCACTTACAGTGGTATATTTTATTTTCGATATTAGAAAATAGATATTTTGATTTAAATAATTTTGAATATTTATATGCAAATAAGGAAATTTGTGTTTGAAGATTCTGGAACGACGAATTCATCTAATATTTAATTAATTATTTTGTCAGAGTATTAATAAATAAGTCCCAGGAAGAAGATCAATTGAATCTTCCGATACTTGACTTTGAAGATTTGAATATTAGAATTCATTCGTTTGTATTGAGTGCGTCATTTTTATATGTCGATATTGAAATTTGCAGGGGGGCGATATTCGAATGATAATAAAGTTTGTCGGTCTCATTTGATGTGGAATGAATGCAATAGAAGGTGGTGGCGGGTTATAGTAAAGCCTCTCAATTTCTCATCGCCTAGGGCGCCAATCTAACCGCCCCCTTTTACATGGAGGGTTGGTCCGATGAGATGTCGCTAAAATCATCCCTTTGAACTTAGATCGAGGCTTTACACTGCGGATTTTTGGCTTAATTTGAGAACGGCCCCCCAGAAAACATATTGGTCCCATATCGTCCTGAATAAAACATTTATGCTCCTTTTTATGCGAAAATCTACTTTGATGCATCCCGCCCTAAAAATTGTTATACACCCTTTATTATTTAAGTTTGATCACCCAAGAAAATATTATTCCGTTTGGTGGTTTTATAATAAAGGCGAAGCATATTAGCTACATTATAAAACTAATTTGTTAGTATATAATCCGATAAGCCAATTAAAACTTATATGATACTTGTTAGCCCAAAACTATTACACTATAATAAATACAAACATCTATTAACTTCAATCTAAAATTCAGATATAAGTTATGCAACTAGTTCTTTTATTAAGAGTAATTTTCACATCCAATTATCTTCTTTAAAATAACTCTTTGAACATTGTAATAAAAAAATCTTTTATTTTATTATGAAAAATGTTATTTGTATATATATTTATTTTAATTTTTAAGTTAGTCATCTTCAGACCTTTGCAGAGTTTTTTTTTAAATATAAAAATATACTGACAACTATTTGTTTTGCATTCCATCTTAATTCTAATATATATCATTGAAGAATAAAGTTTCTATTCAATGAGTATCGTATTGCAGTTGATAAAGAAAGTGCATGTAAATTTAATAATGTATTTATTGTAAAATATATTTTAAATATATAAGTTTCCGTTTGATTTCATCATTATTTTGAGACAAACTCTTTAGATACAAAAAAAAGCCATCAAGAGACAAATACTTAAATGGGCGTGATTCAAAATTTGAAAAACGTGCTTTGTCTGTGAGGATCGTTGCTTTCTTATTGCTGCAATTATTGGAAGATATCCCGACGTCACGATCAAGCAATACGATGGTGTTAAATTGTAAGTGAGGGTAGCAAAAGGGGGTGGTAAAATATAATTTTTCTACGATCAAGACGAGAAGGAGAGGGCGATGGGAGTGGATCTTATACTTCGACAAGAAGCCTCCTGATGAAAACAATAATGCCTGCAATCTCTGCTCCCAGATGGGAACGATAAAACACACTAGGGCCATGTTTACTTTAATATATGATAATTATTAAAAAGTTAATATTAACTATGAAATAAACTAAAATTTGTGTATTGTACTAGATTGAAGTTGTGTGAGATTCAGTTAAAAAGTGGTGCTGTATGCAGATGTAGAATGTCTTCTCTTAGTGTTGAGATATTTGTTCTCAGAAAAGTTGGCGTCCCTGGCACCGACTTATTTCAAAGTTCACTTCTCATTGTTCTTCGATATTTTTCTTGTCTTCGCCAGGATTAAATTGCGACTTTAAATAATGACTAGGACGAGTGCTCCGAGTCTGGAAAGTTCAGAACAAACACACTGCAAATTGAGACATCCTGTCTTAAGCACCTTATCGTTTAACCTGTCCATACTAAATATCTCAATTATGCACATAAAAAGCATCCAGGAGAACAATTTAGAATCTTTTTCATTTATATATTTTATCTAATTAAAAATTTTAGAACGATTTTTTTTAATAATTATAGTATTCATTAAAGAATATATTACAATTTCTGTATTATGCATAAGTTTTTACAATGATTGATAGAAAAATACATCTTTGGAAATAGACTTAGGTGTACAGAGTGAATTTTTTTTTACCTATAACTAGCATGATAAAATTTTATTTAAATTTGACATGAATAATAGTATTATTTTATAGAAAGAATGGGGAAAAAATGTCATTATAGAAAAAAATTTGGTGTACTATTATAACAATTTGTCAAAAATTCAAATAGATTTATTAATAATGTATAGAAAAGTTGCACAAAGACATTTTTTAATTTTTCTACAGTGATATTCACATATGTATGTAAGTGTATATTTTACACATCTTTGTTTATTATTGAATAATATTGTCTAATTAATAAAAAAAAAATTAAATACCTTTAATATACATATCTATGTACATACGTCATAATTTTATAATTAAATATTTTTTAAAGTTTGAAAAATACTAAAACAATAAACACAGGTTAAGTATTTTTTATGACATGTAAAAATAACGAAATGAGAAATAAAATTTAATAATAATTTACCTGATTACGATAAGCTGTTGATTTACTAACATTTCAAAGTTTCTTTCAAAAAAATGTTTGTCGTCTAAGACACAGTTCGTCTTTTTTGGAGAAATCGGTGTTGTATTATTTTTCCAACGTAACAAATAAACTATTCAGTATAAACTTTGAGCAAAGTTCGTCTCTCTAAGGCCATGCTTTTTCAATATAGTCATTCAGTGCCTTTCTATGGTGGAAAAGGGTCCCCTACATTTCGATACTTTAGCCCCTGGAGGGCCGGAGAATGTTTAAATTGGCCTTTCTTGCACAATGGATATTATTTGCTTAACTTGACGCCAAAGTATGAAGCCAACCCACTCGTTTTCGAGATTAATTCACTTTAAGTTTTGCGATGCAACACTGGCCATAATTGAATTTTACTTGCCTCATTTGCATTTAAGATTTTTATGCAATTAAACTTAGCAAGGATCGAAAACTCCCAAACCGCTCGCTCTAAGAATATGACGCAAATAAATATTTATCACATAATGTAGATAAAACAGAATCATTATTTTTATTATTTAGTAATGGATCGTTTCAGTGTAAATTGAAAAGCAACCGGAATTGTTGATGCAGTGTTCCTTGTCGGCGAAACAATGGGATGATCACCCTAATAAGGGGTTCTGAACAACCAGACGTCCAGACAAGGACCTTTGTAATACAAAAAGCCTACTTATTGAAATATTATTACATATTAAAATTTAGAAATTCATACTCACTACTGGCTGTATATGTATGGTAAAAAAAATATTCTATATAATCTTATAAATAATTTGGTCCCTATACGGTCAAAAAATGTCCTGAACGAATACACATTTTGAATAATTGTTTATCTATTTAAAGAAAAATGGAATTTATTTTGTACGTTTAAATTTTTTACCATATCATTTAGAGTAGACATATTAAAAAAAACATATTTTTAATACCAATACATCGAAGTTTTTGAAAAATCAGTCATAGGTCAAGAGTCGGTTTGTTCAAACACTCACTAACACCTCAAGAATTATCCTTATCATGTTTGTATAATAAATTGTTTTTTGAGGTTTAACTCCCGAGTTACAAAGCTGAAGACACTATATTATGTTGACTAATTATATATAATATCTAGGTGCGAAAAAATTTTATTCTAGATTAAATTTTATTCTAGATTAAAAATGTTTTTTTTAACATCAATATTCATATAGCAGTAGGCATAAAATTAACATTAATTAATTAATATACTTTAATAAAAAAATTCAAAAGATGGTTTATATAAATGATAGTCAGTATTTAATATAAAAAATATCAATGAAAATTGTATATTATGACATTGCAGATTGATTTAAAAGTAAAAATCTAGACTGAAATACTGTAGTCAAAGTATTTTATTAATTGTAGAAAACAAAACATGCATTTGTACAGATTATTATTAATTACTTGGAATATTTTAGAGAATGGTGAGATATCTCAATTATAAGAGAAAATTAATTAAAAAATTAAAATATTTTATAACATACACAATACACACGTGATAGTCACTATTAAGTACTTAACAAAAATATCTGATTCCATGATGGTGGCCCAAACTCGATTCCAAAAAAAAATTTCACGTGACAGGCAGTGTTACCAGATTGAATATGTGGCTCAATTCCAAAATAAAAAAATGAAGAGCACACAGATTTTTTGCACTTACGATATTATACGCTGGAGCAGTCGATATGTATGTATTTGTTTTTAATTCCATAGCTACGTTGGCCTGAATATTATGATGAAAGGCGGTGGTTTAGTCCGAATAGGTGGAGGTAAAGCCTTAACAAAGCTGGCGGAGCTCTTTTGTGAGCACAGAGTGATGGTCTCCGTTAACATATGTCCAGGAATTACCACCTGAATATACTCCTACCTCCTGTTAAGGCAACTGACCAATCTAACTATATCATATTATCAGCCACACCTCAATAAGGTCACAATTTGAGTACTTGACCTAGAAATTTTAACATATTCAACCATGCTTCTATGTATGAGTCCCCTGGTGACAAAAACGAATGCACATATATTATTAAAGCCGTCTTGGAATGCTTGCTGAGAAGTCCATCACATCTTATACTGAGGTCAATGTCTTTGGTTTTTTGCCAAGACCGGTTGCTGACAAAGAAATACCATATAAAGGGACTCGGGGACAATCCTACATTAAATGTCCCCGGGCGCAATTATTTTAATATTTCAAACTGGCGCGTGGGAAATTTAATTCTTTTCAGCCAACAAACAGCTACGCAAAAAAACGCTGCGAAGAAATAGCATTTCACAAAAATAATACTCTCCCTTTATAGTTGACCGGAGCGAGACTTTATGAAAGTGTGATTAAAATACTGACTGTTTTCAACTCGTCATTGTTTACACTGAATTAGTTTTCGAAAATAAAACCACGCCTGTATATTCCAATTTAACAAGTGAGTGGGAAAAAAAAACAAACAAACGTGTCACTGAGCATTTCCGACATGGAATTGAGCCTATTGAAAATATAGATACAAAAAAAATATGACAGGGAGTTATATTCAATAAGTTATTATTCAAATATTTGTGGCTTCATTTAATAAAACGTCAATTAAAATATTATTTTATTTGCTAATTAATTATACATATAACAAACTCAATAAAAATAATTAATGTTCACTATATTACGTTAAAGTATTAATATTCATTCATTATTTAATTTAAATTGGAATAATAATTATGCATTCAATCAAATATAAATAAATATTTATAGGTTAGCTTAAAAAAATCTGAATGTACTACTTTCATTACAAAAATTTCATATTCATAACTACTAGATCACATACTTTATTTTACCTATCAAACTCTATTTCTATGACCAAAACTTCACGATTCCTAGATTTCAAAATTCAGCCAACAAACTGTCACTTAACACTTTTTATCCGTCTCACCGTTTTATCTGTCCTCTTCGTACTTTCAGGAATCACCTAAGAATCATACTTAAGAAAGATCATTCATTGTGTTTATAAATTATTTTCTTGAGTATTGATTTTTTTTAATTTGAACTCATTAATAATTGATTAATTTAGTTAATATATGTTTTTTGATAAAATTTCGACTCAAAGCGTGTTAAATATTGGTTGTTTACTTTTTTAATGTCGCAGCATAGATGACATTTTAAAACAATTGTTGTTTATATCGATCTTTCATTATTGTATCCATTAATATCTCATTACTTAATACTTATACTATCGATTCACGTATTTATTTTAAATATTCAAGTCAGTCATATGTTTTTGTATCACTGTTTATTGTAAATGTTTATCTTTTCTTTTTTTACTTTTGTAAAAAACATATAAACACACAGTTAGGCATTAAGTAAATAAATAAATAAATAAAAATATTGTTGTTAACTTAAATTAGATGTACTACATTATATTTTGAAAATATAACTATGTATAGCCACCAGAATTTGAAATAAAATGTGTTTTATCAATTAATATCGTAACGAAAAAATAACATTTTATTTGGTATATATAATATAATATTAATATTTATTAAAAAAACTATAGATACTAGATATATTTTCAACCTCAATTAATTTAATTTGTTGGAAATTTGAATTCTTTGGAATGAATAGACTCAACGGTGAGATTATTGGGCCTCGATAAAGAAAGTTTGTTAATTTACAAATGGTTGCGTATCTTAAAAAGGTACATAAACAAACTCGGGTGAGTTTTGTCGTAATGAATGGAATTTATGATGTTTGATAATTGTGAATGTCTTGGGTGTTTTATCGGGTGGCGAGAAGTGTAGTTACATAGATATTAATATAATAAAGTTGAGGGTGTCATAAATACATGTCCACGTTACAAGGTAAAAAGTTGGGGAATCTCGTTAATTCATTTGGAAAGTTAGTCTCGGTTTATCGTTATCCATTCCAGCGGTTGGTTTAACTAGAACTTCCTTCCGGGGTAGAAAGGCTCAATGCAAATACCTCCCCTCATACAATAGAACCTTCCATTCTGTTATCACCCACCCCTACGCACCTTATAATTAGCTACAAATAAATATTTGATCACACAGTCAAGAATCCATACTAATTATTTATGTTATTATTATTATAATATTATTTGTGGCTTGTGCGTGCGAAGCTGATTTCAATGGATACGTGAAGAAAGACGTATTGAAGTTAGTTTGCTGAATAACTTTAGTTTTGAAACACGTGCTTGTTGGTCCTTTACTAGTTAGCGGTAATATACTGTTACCCCTTGTGACAGGAAATACCTTTATGTATCCGCAAAAACAAACATGATATTAACTTGTTGTTGTTAAATTGCCATTTTGTACCCCTAAACAACACATATATATTTCACAACCCCTAAAAACCAAACGAACAACAAATTAATAGCTTGGAATAAATATTTAGTTTTAAATAATATGTAGTGATTATGATACAAATATACCTGTATATACAAATATATGTATATTTGAGTATATGATTTGTTTATTTTTTACTAATTAAAAAGATACTCGATACTTTTTAAAATTAATAAATTTTTATGCAAAAAATAGTCTCCGAACCAGAAACATGAGGTTTTTATTTTATTTATTTATATATGTACACCCTGGAGGGATTCGTGAGGAGTTTTGAACAAATTTTGCTTTTTATATAAAAAAAAACGTGTTAATTTAACTACTATTACTAGTTACACAGGCGACTTTATCGCCTCAGTATATAATTTAGTTAAAAACATCCCCACAAACTTTCAGTTTAACTGACTGTTAAATTGAACCTGTGTGGCGGAAATTAGCTAAACTGTTTAACTGTCGAGTTGGTCTGAAATAAGGAACTGGCCACACACATTTTAACTAAACGTACATAATGTCCTTATGTGAAACCTCTGTATTCAAAATATATACATTTTTGCTTTTTAGGCATCGCAGATAGATAATTCCGGTACATATTTTTTAAATAATTATCAAATTATTTAAAAAATATGTACCGGCATTAAAATTCACATGTTTCTGTACATGAGTATTATTAAACAGTCGCTTTTCACCAATCGAATAAATTTACGGTTACATCTTTTTTTTCACAATTGAATTTCGTGACCGGAAAAGAATTCACGTACTAATGGGTGTTTTGGTTTTGTATGGGCGTGTTATATTTTTGGTAATTGTAAAGGAATATAATTTAATAGGTTTCGCGTGTGCTTATTATTAAGTCCTGATTCCATCTAGACCATTGTATAATAATTGAAATGTGAGCCTTACAAACTTCCGTATTTTTCGGGTCACGTTTCTGATAAACGGGCCATTTTTTATCTCTTTAATTTATATTCGTAAATGTTTCGTTGATTTAATACCTTATTTTTTTTAAATAAATTGTATATAACGCACGCAAGTCAGCACATGCTAACAGTTTAATTCATCTTGTACCAAGTTTACAACAATTTATGAAACTATATCACTCCCATATGATAACAGTTAAGAGACATTTATTTGTTCGTATTCAGCTTATAGAAATCTATGGTAAAACATTATAGAGGGCAGGAAGTTGATAACGCGTACACATAGATCGAGAAATACCCTCAGGGTTGAGCAGAATACGTCTCAGGGGAGGCTTTAGGGCTGATTAGGACCAGTCTAGGAGTACTTTCGACCAACACCACCCCCGACCACCCCCAGACCTATTGCATATAACATTCAGACCACTTCTCACCACTAAGGCAATTTGCAAACATATTTATACTTCATATCTCTCCAACCCCATAGTAATCGTGCAAATGGGTGAAAAATTGCATTTCGGTAACAAAAGGGTTATGAATTATCAAATCTGGATATTTATTATTAATATAGTATTAGTACAAAATATTCCACAAATTATTTTAAATAGAAACACAAGCATATTTTCATATAATATATATTAATGCTTAATTGTTCACCATTGAATTGGAATAAACCGATATAATATTCATAGACCAATATGATGAAAATTTTGACTAAAACACATTAATTTCATTCCAATTTAGTTATTCATGGTCTAAATAAATCAAATACCATTTAATAGGTCCAAATAGTAATAAGCCGTAATTTTAATGTTAAAATGATCATATATAGATATAATAGTGAAAGTTACTACTTATATATAATTTCAGAGTTCATATAAAATACTCCCAAAATATTAGTCTAAAGAATAAAGAATTAAATTAAGGGGCTGGGTGAAATAAGGGCGGATTTTTCCATAAGAAGGTATTTGTAAATAAATTAAATATTTTCTATAGTTCTGGTAATTTATCATAGACAATAATACTTCTAATTAAAGATTTTTCATTAGTTTATCTCGAAACTGACCTCAGTATACGCCCTTATTCCACCCACCCACTCACTTATTTACTCTATTATATTATTTTTGTATTTTTTTAAAAACGTTGGTGTATTAGAAAATATGCAAAACATAAGAATTATAATACAATAATATGGCATGACTATTCAGTTCATATAATTTTTACTTAATTCCAACTTTAAATACATAATATGTACAATAGTCTTTAACAAACATTATATTATTAAACAAGTGTATCTCATCGTACTTTACAAAGAAGCTCAAAAAATGAAGCGATCTAATTTAGATATCTTCGAAAGCAAATACTCAAATAATAGTCAATTTATTGGATCTGTATATGCTGAAAGTGAGCAAATATTTTTTTAACCGTTTGTAAATAGTACATCACAATCGAAATGTTCTGAATTTTCTTTGACATATTATTACGTTTCAAACAGAATGTCAAATGGAACCGCGTATTTTTCTTCACAGTCTGTTTTTCCAATTTCCCCATGCTACGAAGTATGCATAATTAATTCGTTACGAGAATTACAAACAACATTAATATTCAGAATTTTTTATATATCTCGTGCCGTCGTATATATTTTTTCATATTTGCCAATCACTGTTATTCTTAATATATTATGTTTTATCATCTGCCATTTTTGATATTATTCTAGCTACAAGTACCTACTCAAGTGAAATTTAGATACACTTTTTCCTGGAGATATTAATGTTCATTATCATCAAGTTATTACTATAATATGGAATATCTGGCGCAGATTATACTTGAATGGCTTATATTGAATGTGTTTCGAAGTTACATTATAAATGGAATTCAGAGGGTCTATATTGATTTTATAAGTTGATTTAGTAATTCACACAAAGCCGCGGTTAGTCCCAATAATCCCAAAACAGCCACACATCAATCCTCTGGTAAAACAACCTGCTTAATCAATAATTCTTATTTGTTTTACATATCCTATTATTTAGTGTCTGTTATTAATCATAAAATTTGTGACTTAACCTTAAAAGAAAGTCGGAATATATTCAAAGCAACGACTGACTTCTTTAATAATTTTAAGCATTATAAACATACCTTCTAATTCTTGTTAATTCTGCCCTTTTCGAGTTTACAGGTAAAATGACCACGTGCAGGTGAGATTCATTTTTAATCAGGCACGTGTTTCTAACAACACTTGCAAATGTATTATTATAATAAATTTAAAGCATATAAAACATAAATAGTCTTCTTCTTACTATATAAATTATATGTAGTCATTAAAATTCGTCAATAAAAATAATGTAAATTTTGATTGATTTTACTGGTCTCAACATAATATTTTATTATTTCTAGTTTTAGATTTTTTTCAATATTATTACAATTTCTTTATTATCCATAAGTTTTTACAGTGATTGATAGAACAATACATCTTTGGAAATATACTTAGGTGTACAGAGTGTTTACATCTTTTTACCTATAACTAACACGAGAATATTTCATTTAAATTTGACATGAGTAATAGTATTTAATTATAGAAAGAATGGGAAAAAAATAAAAACCCATTTACAAATTTGAAGATTAATAAATAATAACAACGATAAAAAGCAATATTAACAAAACAGTTACAAAATATAATGCTTAAAAACTAAATAACAATTTGTTTGGGTAAAACCAAATTTGAGTTGAGTGGATTATTGGAAATTTTATTTTATTTTTACAAATAATATCAGTTTTGGAAGTTCATTGGTAAAATGAACTTACGTTTCCTCGAGACATATTTGGTTTTATTTACATGTCTTATGATTGGGTTAGTCGGGAAGTTAGTCATTTTAGTGTAATGTTTTTACTCAAATCTGCGATATTTGCTTTGATCATTTTTAACTTAATGTCCTCGTGGACTTCTTTAAGAAATGTGCCAGGTTCAAGATCTAAGGCCATCTTAAGACACTTGTTTTGGACAATTTGAATTTTATTAATATGACTTTTGCCGCAGTAGACCAAGCTGGGCATCCATACAAGAGAATCGGTCTGATAATTGATTTATAAAGAAGTAGCTTATTCTTGGGTGACAGCTGACTACGCCTGTTAATAAGTGGATATAAGGTGTTAATAGCCAGGTTGCTCTTGTCCACAGCATATTTTACATGCTTGGACCAGTTCAACTTGGAGTCTAAGATAACTCCCAAATACTTGACTTCTTTGAGCCAAGGAGTTTGTTCGTTATTGATATTAAGAGGGGGGATGTGGGATCGCTTTCTTTTGTTAGTAAATATTATTGTTTCAGTTTTACTCTCGTTGAGTTTTAATTTCCAGCGAGAGTAATACTGTGTTAGTAGGTCTACAGATGCTTGGAGGCGTCTACGAATTGTGTCTAATCTGTAAGATGATGTGAATATGGCGGTGTCATCCGCGTAAAGAGCTAAGGAGCAATTACGAGGAATAGGGATGTCATGGATGAAGAGATTGAAAAGATAAGGGGCGATAATACTTCCTTGCGGAACTCCCGCAAGGATTGGATGCTGTACAGATTTAACATTGTTAATATCTACTGAGAATTTTCTGTTAGTAAGATAAGATTGAATAACTTTGATGAGATATGGTGGAGTGTTAGTGTTAATTAGTTTGTGAATGATACCATCAAACCAGACTACATCAAAAGCTTTGGCAAAGTCCAGGAAAATCATTCCCGTACTTTTTTATTATTAAAATTTCCTCTAACATGCTGTGAGATTCTTGTTAGTTGTGAAGTGGTACAATGGCCCGGTCTAAATCCGAATTGTTCATTAGGAATGACGCAATCCAGAGATTTTCGCAGGCGGGTTAATATGACTTTCTCTAGGATTTTACTCATGCAGGGGAGGAGACTGATAGGACGATAGCTACTGGGAAGGGATTTGTCTTTACCAGGTTTAAATATAAGGACTACTTTAGCTGCTTTCCAATTATCTGGAAAATATCCAAGAATAAGACACGAGTTAAATATTTTAACCAAACAATCAAGAGCCTTTTGTGGTAAGTGTTTAATAAGAGTGTTGTTTATGTTGTCGTGTCCTGGTGATTTTTTATGTTTTGAGTTTTGAATACTATCAGAGATTTCAGAAAGAGTTACCTCGTCAATCTCACATTCAGAATAGTTGTGAAGATTCCTAATTGACTTAGTAACTGCTTGTTCTGTGAGACTATCTGTAGTGTCATTATGTGTCAATGTGTGTGCTTTAACGAATGTTTCAGCGATGAGATCAACTTTCTCCTGAGCCTTGTAAATAATTTTATTACAGTCTTTGCTCCAGAGCGGAGGGATAAAGGATGTTTTTCTAGTCATCGACTTACACATCTGCCAAAGTGAGTTATTTTGTCTTTTGAGAGACCTTATCTTCTGTTCCCAGGATTCATTTTTATGAATTTTAATTTTATGTTTAATTTCTAAAATTAGCGCATTTATGACAGATTTGAGTTTACAATTTCTTTTCTTTCGCCACTGATTTATTAATCTATTTTTTACATGAATTAAGTCCACAATTTCAGATGGAAGTTTGTTCTTAAAAGTATTGTTAATGGTTTTAACAGGAATATATAAGGCGGCGGCGTTCCTAATAGAATCTGTGAGTGTAGTGATTGCATTGTCAACGTGAGATGTGTTGTTAGTGTCGAATTTAAGTGTAACGTTATTGTTAATATGAGTTTTGTAAGCGTTCCAATTAGCCGTCTCATAACTAAAGAAGGTTTTTTGGGTGATTTTGTAATTTCCGCCGATGTTAAATACAATAGGGAGATGATTGGAGGAAAGTGACTGTATTACGTCAACTTCGGTGAGAGAAGGACAACCCTTAACCACTGCAATATCAAGGATGGATGGATATCCTTTGGGTGGGAAATTCGTTGGACTTTCGGGGAAAAGGATACGAAAGTCTTTTTTATCACAATATTCTCTTAGTAAACGGCCATCCTTATTTCCGCGAATACAGTGCCAAAAAGTGTTTTTACAATTAAGATCACCAGCAATTATCACATCCTTACCGAGAGACATAATTTTGTGGATATCATCTTGACAAATTTCTATTTTGGGTGGCTTATAAACCGAGGCAATAATGTGAGTTTTATTATTAATAGATACACTAATTGCTATTGCTTCAATTGAGTTAGTATTACGAATTACAACTTTCGAATGACATATAGAGTCTTTCATTACGATTAAAACACCACCCCCTGTTTTGCAAACTCGATTGTTGCGGAGTATTACAAAACCTGGTCTTCTCAGAATTATATTTGTATTAAGAAACGTTTCACTTATCAATGCAATGTCAACACTTTCTCTTAACATAAAGTCAATCATTTCGTCGAATTTATTTGAAATTCCCCGGGAATTCTAAGCAACAATCTTAATATTAGAACAGTGACTAACCTTAGACATTATCAAGCGATGCGGCGAGCTCCATGATGAGATATATCCTTTCATTCTTTGTCTGACATGTCTTTAGCTTCCGCTGAAGCTCTTGAACCTTCAATACAAGAGTCCTCAGGTCTCCTATCGGCATATCAGCACTAGTGGGCGTGGCTTCGTAAGTCGGCGATGGATCGGTCGTCTTTGGAGCCGAGGCAGGGGGAGTACCTCGGGCGATTTGAGACCAGGTCTGGCCTCCAGCGGGGATTATCATCGGCGATGCGACGAGTGGGTTAACTCCTGGACCACGAGTCACCTGTGACCAGGAGCGACCGCCCGTGATATTCGGTGGCGGCGCAAGAGAGTATCGGATGACTGGCTTCGTCGGTACAGTCGATGGCTTTGGGGCGGCCCTTAATTCGCGATATCTCAGGCGTTTAGGGCCGTCTCTGTAGTTGGCGGTATGATCACCGCCACAATTACAACACTTGGCTGGAGTGTCCGGCGTCTTCATGCATGACGCCGTTGAATGATCTCCTCCACATTTTACACATTTGTGTGGCTTGTTGCAGTTGGCTGCTGCATGCGAGAATTCTTGGCACCTAAAACATTGCGTGGTGTTTTGATTATTGGTGTACTTTTCTATGCTTATTTTGCAATGGCAAAGGAATTGAATTTTTTTGAACATATTCATATCAGTACTCGGATCAAGATGTATGAGGTAAAGAGGATTTCTAGTGGGCTGTCCGTTTTTTCCCTTCATTTGAAAAATGTTAAGAAGAGTGAAATTAAGTTTACTGATTTCCTCTCTGATTTCATCCGTTGAAATGAGAGGAAGGCCTTTGATGACGCATTTTTTTTGGCTTTTCATCTTTTATGGTAAAAGTATGATATTCTTTCTCGAGGGATTTAAGCCCAGCCTTTAACGTGTTGAAATCTTCCAAGTTGTGAGTCTGAATGCGAACCTGGTTGTTTCCTTTATAGTTAAGGTTAAAATCGGACTTAGTGAATTTTTTTATGAGAGTGATGTTATCCGAATGGGTTGAAGCTTTTAGAAAAATGGGAGGAATAATGCTCTTTGATTTGGGAGACGACAATTTTACTTCGTTAAGAGACGCGAATCTGTTATTGGATGGGATAGTAGTTGTATTTGGGGTAACGGCTCTAGGACGTTTGGCAGGATTTTTGGGTTGGAAGAATCCATCAATTGATGTTTGAGATACTGAAGTAGACGGAGACATTGTAATTATACGGTGTGATAGATAAGGAATTGAAAAATAAACCGGTACAACCTGATTTTTGTTGAGTGATGTCGGGAATTTCGCTTTCGAAATAACTCGGGAATGAGTGTGCACGTTGGGTAAACACTTCACAATTTAGAAAGTAGAATAGCTGCGTAAGAGGTCTGCACCCTTCAAGCGTTCGGTAGCGAATGATTTTTTTCAATAAAATAACCATTCGTGACTTGATATTAATAATAAATTTATAATGTGGTTGTATATCTTAAAATGATTTTTCATTTATACAGGAATGTTTTACAAAAATAAAAATACGAATCGAAATCGTCTTCTTCAAAGTATACATTATCTATATATAAAATAAATCATTTTTATGTAATGTCTATTAAAATGTATTAAAGACTTTATTATATGGTTGGTAAGTCCCTTGTTAATTTACATACAAAATAAATAAAGGAAGGAAGTCTTCAATTTAGAACACCTGTTTCCTAAGTCCTCAAGCGATCAATTGAAAGGTGCAAACTACTTAATTTAACCACGACCAGATGTATCGAAAAATCCAATCGATCGGTTAGAAACCATCTTGTGTTTTTTAAAAATGATGAGTCACACGATAAATAATAAATATTTCAAAATATCCACTAGCTCTCGTTTTTGATGGTTCATTAAAATTCGATTATTCAGAGCATGCATATTTTACATGAAATCATTAAAGCGTATCTAAATTTGAACATATCGTTAATTAGTTGAAAGCTTTTATACTTACCGTGAATAATTATAGTAACTTAAATACTAGTGTACATTAAATTGGTGTTTTTTTATAATAAATAATAATATAAATCCTATCCTTCTCTTGCTGATTAATGCTGACCGTTCAGATAGTTATTTTTGTTATTTGGGAACAATTCACCTGTAACCGTTTTCACAGTCATTTGAACACATCATTGAATTATTTTTATATAAATCATCCCAACAGCTGTTTTACTATTAATACTTAAATAAATATATAACTTGGATGGTATTATTTGTCGTATGTGAGCAAACGTGACTCATACGCAACATTGCTTCAGTATTCTCGTAATCTTAATAATATTATTCAACATGTTTATTTATCTTACACATTTCACTACACGTGATACTAAGATATTTGAGTCCAATTGAAAATGCACAGAAGTGAGCTAAATATCAGCGAACGCCTCTGATTAGTCACACCGAAAAATTATCATATCTTCATTCTTCTACATAATATAAATAAACAGCATTGTTAAACTTTTATTGAAATTTATAAAAATATTTAAATATTTTCTAATGTGAATAAGCTATTTATTAATAAATTATACTATGAAAACATATAACAGACCAAAATAAATTTTATACTTCTGTTCATATTTTTATTATAATTATATTTACAGCGGTAACATTCATCTTAATAAATATAATAAGTATTAATTTTTTTTCGCTTTATTGATTCTCACAGTAAAAATATAATTAAAAAAATAATAAATAAATATAAAAATTGGTGGAGCAAAAATCCCGCTACCATTTTTATTATTTATAACGCTGTAAAAAAATCGTCACTTTTTCTGCTCTTTTTTTTGTGGCATTTATTTATCCATTTTAAAATTGGAGCGTCTGCACAACACAATGCTTAAAGCGAAACTGATCTAAACGTGACATAACCACGATGGCGCGAAATCAAAATTGTTTCGGCACTTTTTTAAGTAGGTTCTTATGTGTTATCATGGTTTCAGATAATTTTTTTCAATTAATTAAATATCACACCTTATATCGCCTAATTATCATACTATTATAAAATAGTTATGTTTTGATATAATTATATATTATATAACGTAAGCCTTGCTATAAGGATTTTGTTTCATTAAATTTAGTATATCGAAATTTTAGTATAGTTAGTTAACTTTAGTATAGTTATTAGTATTGAAATGATTAAATTTATATATATATATATATATATATATATATATATATATATAATTTTAATGAAAGAATCACCCCATCGGTCTCGCTAAACAAACAAAACTACAAGTAGTAAAATGACTAATTCATCAAAAAGGGGTGGACGTAAAATTTGTGACAAACTAGCATTATGCAGCGGTATTTTCTGAAAGATGTCAATTAATCAGGCTTAAATGATTGATTGTGGCTCGTGGATTTAATTAAAGCATGAGAAGGGTGCAACTGCAGAAACACGATCCCTCTCTTAATCTCATCCCTCAGCTCTTCTTCGGACTTTTGTTATTCTTTTATTATGCGAAAGGATTTCATGGAAATTTTCATTATGTTTCACAAATTTCAAATGAGATTCTGCCCGGTCTGAGATTTCAACAATATTGCCCCACTTAAATTATTCAATTAATAACATGACGAAAATAAACCAACAGCTTTTTTTCTCTTTGAATTCTTAATAATTAGATGCTTTATTGCAATATTACACTTTATTAAGTCTCGGTTTGTAATGTAAAGTTTATCTACTTTGGTGTATTATATATGTTTATAGTAGGAACTTTACACAAATATCTTCGCATTTAAAAGGTTTTGTATAAAGTAGTAGAAGCTTAAAGTGAGAAACGGTAATACTTTGACAAACTTTTCATAGCACCTTTGCACATTGCACATTATTTCTCACAATGTGAAATTTTTCTACATAATATTCTTATTTATATAAAATATTATGTTTGAGAACTAAATAGCAATTTAATATTAAAAACCAATTAAGAATTTCCCAAAAATATTGTGAATCAATGTAATTATTTTAAATAAAAATGTGAATTTTCATAATAAGGGTAAAAGTATTAATATTTTCTGCATAATAAAAATAATTCCTTAAAGTATTGTTTTATCAATACATTAAAATAATTAAAAATTTATCACATATTATATTTATGTTAAAAAAAATGTTTACAGTTTATTATTTCTTTTAATTTATTATCATTTTCCTCCAAATATATAATATTTATAAAAAATAGCATATTTACCTGAAATTAATTTGACATTATAAATTTTTTTTTATATCAAAAAAAATTTACTGGTAACTGATACTTGATAAACAATATATTTAATAAATTTGATATAAATAATAGGTGAGAGAAATTTTCCAGTATAAATTACGTTTCGCATTAGGGTATGTATTTTATTTTCATATCTACGAAACAGTTAAAAATCGTTCATTATTTTATGGTTTTCTGCCTATTATGCCTATTCTATTTCAACGCCCTTTTTGAGAACATTTTTGTATAGCAGCCCATGGGCGTAAGTCCGCATAGAACGAATGTTTAAACTGTCGCCTTTAGGCGTAATCAGCAGTCAACGTCAATTGTTTCAGGTCAGATAAATGATGATGAACTATGTGTTTTAAGTATTTTTTGTTGTTAAAATGTATTTAAAATAATGATTACTACTTGCTAAAATATATATTTATTACTTTAATCCATTAGTTGATTTAATTCGACCTGGATTGCCATCCAAGTCGTCGTTGTTTGCAAAGTTTCAAAATATCGGTCGATTGTGAATTATATAACTCGATTGAATATCGCATTCCATAATGTATGGTTATTATTCTCACTTCCGTCGATATAATAAATGCATTATGCATTTGCGGATTATTTTTCTCAAAGTAACATTCGCCCGAATGAAATTATAATAAGTGTGTATGGGTCCATTGAGGCGGTAATATAATACAAAAATGAGTGTATTTGTTATCAAACCACGGACAGGTAGCATCGTTTGTGATAACGTATGGGGTTATAAATGTCGCCACGTGGTGAATTTACAATTTATTGTAGAACACCGACCGCTTCATAATATTACAGGACCAATACTGAATATAACACTAACGTTCGAATAAACACCATTAAAATAGCCCCTGGGATATAATTTCACTTTGATTTAACATCGCCTCTACTCTCCGCTCCAAGAACACAAACAAGATAGGTAAGAAGGTATTTAAATAATTCACCAAAGGTCTATTTTCAATTAAAATAAATAGATGCTCATATGTACATACACTGGAGCAAATTTTTTTAATCATTAACTTGGGAAAAATAGGAAGGTGGTAAATGCGTTTTCTATCTTGTCCTTAGAACAAAAAGGACATATGATAAAAAGCAAGCCTACACAATTTTTACTATACGATTTCTTTATTAAATATAATTTACATGTTTATTTATTTATTTTAATACGGAGTACAATCAATTGGTAATTAAAATAACTAATCAGTCATAACATAATTTATGGGAAAAATACAAAAAAGAACCACTTGTAAAACTACTAAAATATATATAACACATAATAAATACTAATATTAATAATAAAATTAAATTTATAAATATTTATATAATACTTTTTGAATAAAACAAAAATATTGTGAAACACAAATATGGTTTAGAAAAATTCATATATTATATTTTGGAATAATAAATAAATTTCTTTAATTATGGAATTTCATCCGTATTTTTAATATTATCAACAATTTTGTTGATTGATTATTTTTTAAGATTATTTAGTGTTAGTGGGTTTTCAGTAAATTTACTTAAATATATCTTTCTTTTTTTGTAAATCTATTGAAAAAGTTTTCACAATGAAAATTTTACAACAATGTGTTTTGAAAATTTAATAGGACAATGCAATATAAGATTTACATTAAATGAATTACTATTCCTACATATTCCCATGCTTCGTTTACATTCATCTGTCTTTTCAGAAATAGTTAAGGGATTTGTTCCAAGTGAGTATTGTCCCCTTTTCTGTCTTTGGTCTGATTATATTAAATTTCTGCTAATTGAATCTTTTAAATGTTAATAATAAAGATATACAAGGGAAAGTAGTGTTACGCGCGCGTTTGGTGTCGTCTGTACAATGATTATAGTGTCAAGATTCATTTTTCACAATTCAGCGTTGTTCTTGAAATATGCATGTTGAAATCTTAATAAAGTGTGACCTTTTTAAGTGACAAAGTAGACTATAGTAGTTCTGTAAATGGTTTTAATGCGGTGCAATATTTAACTTGCCTTCCACCATTTGCTGCACGTCGTCGCCGCCTTTACCAGATGAAATCGTTTATCAAACCCACACCGCACTATTAAAACCATTTTAAAACATATCAAAATTATATTTAAAGAACACATTGATTCAAGCTAACTCGGGGAACTAATTGGAAATTAGACTTATATAAGGGTGGGTGTGGAATAATAAATTTATTTAATGTTCTTATGGCGCGACGCCTACTTTATTGTTTAAATTATATAATTATTTTATTCAGATGAAAATTGACACAATTGTATTTGCTGCATTATTTATGAACTCAATACTTATATAAATTATACTGTAAGTAAAATATTTAATAGTATTATAAATCCACTATAATAAAAGCTAAATGTGAAAATACCATTTCGCACATACGACCTGTTAAACATAATGAATATTTTTTTTATAATTTTGTACGATAAAATATATTTATAAAATCGTTTCTTCGATTTATATATCTCTAATCGTTAGAGAATAATAATAAGTTGAAATTAATTAAAATTGCTGCATACATAATTCTCAACGGATTGACGCGCTTTTTTAACATTAATTGCAAGATTTTATTGCTAATTCCTTATTTTATTTAAAACAAAATACATTATTAGTAAATCAAAAAAATTATGTATTGAGTTAATCATGATTTTAAAAAGTTATTACTAGAAAAATATATTTTTAGAGATGTTTTTGCATTTGCGGAATAAGCGCATGTCGATTCCAACGTAAAACTATTTCAACAACATAAATATTAAAAACAACGTGAGTAGGATTTTATAACTACTCCTGTATTGAAATTTAGTTAAAGTATATATACTTTAGAGTTAATCTAGACTAGGATTTTGTATTCAAAGTACAAATTAAAATTATTAATAAGTATCTTGCTGACAAAACTATATAGTAGAATAATGTCTAATCATCGGAGAAGAGTGGCGAATTAATCATCGGACTGAAGATGAAATTCAGTGCCGGCCTTTTCAGGAATCTCCAAGATAAATGATATACAAGAAATAATAATAATGATTGTTGCCAGACTATAATAAGCTGGAAACAAAGGACGTCCGCTTGTCGGAATACTCCAATAAATTACAAATCGTGCAAATCTACAGATATACCCATTTATTTCTAAATAAATACTCGCAGACGTTTCTCGTAATATCTCTTTCATTTTGCCAATTCGAATAATGAAATATTTAAATTTAATAAATCCCGGACTATAAATCCAGTAGGTGATTAGACTATGTGACATTTTCACAACGACGAGTGTTGATCCAAATTAGTGTTAAAATGAGCCGGTAATAAAATCGGTCACCTAAACCCACCCTTATATTATTATACGGTGCATTCATTTATACCTGTTATTAGTCGTTGGTCTCTCACCTCTTTTATAAAAGAAAGCTTGCGTGTCTACAATAACAATTCATTTTGCCTTCTTATCAGGGTTGAAAAATATACTTTCACTTGCATGTGTCGTCTAGGTAAAGAAGGCCTTCTTAAACTATTAATATTTATTATTATTAAGTTAGAACAAATGAAAGAAGTTTAAATCTTTATAATATCGAACAGTACTCAGTTAAATCCCTTTATTTTCCCAGTTTATATAAAAATACTAATACGTAAAAATATTTTAGTGATACTTGAGGTAAACTAACTTACCACAAAAAGCATTGATTGGTAATATCGTAACACAATATGACAATAAAATCTTGCGGTGTGACTATTCACAGCCGTTGTTAATATATCTGAGCCTAAAATTTATTAATCATTTAAATAATAATGTATAACCTGCATAATATTATATGTGCATGACTACAAATACTGTGGTCGTAGGTTCAAGTCTTGTTCAAGTAAAAATATGACTAGATAGGTTATTACGACTAGGAGATCTGGAATAATATTAATGAAATCTTAATTGATTGTCAGCATTTCGGTTTAATCTAATATCCTGGATTGTAATGTAAAATACTGAGGCGATTATTAAATTGGGCAGAGCCGCTCTGACGTTGACCTGTGTAACTAGTAATAGTTAAGATCACTGATAGATAATTAATGTAAAAAACTTATCAATAAACTCATCAGAGTATTTATGAGTAAATGTAAAAGTGGTAATAAAACAAAATATTGAAAGAAATATGTTATTTGCAATTTCCATAGTAATTTTATAACAGAGTCTGAGCACTTTCAACTACTAACTTGTAGTTATCTTCAGAGACTAGTCTAGTCTAATCTGAAGATGACTACAATTTAGTAGTCGAAAGTACTAAGACTCTGTAATAAAATTACAAATAACAAAGTAATAGTTAAGATCACCAAGAGATAATTTGTTGTGTCGAAAAACAAACATTTGTAAAAATCTTCTAAAAAGCCCTTTCTTCAATAAATCTCTTTACGAACAACAACAAAAATTGTTAGTTTTAAATAATAATTAAAATAATTACTTTTTATTAATCTATACCCAAACTTTTGAAAGCTCGAACGTGTTTGCGACGAGGTGGGTTAATTGATAAAGTATTATTTTAATAAATGTTTCCAAGGCTTTCAGCTTTTAACAAACATGAATAAATTCATATAGTATTTTATGTGTTCACAATTCGTTATTATATCCAGTAAATTGAAATGGATCAAGCGTCGCTAAAATAAATGCAGCCATTGTAATAATATTTTTAAAGCTTGGGATACAATATTTTCACGAAAACTTGACTTGATAAAAGTTATTAAAATCGTTTGAATAAAACATCGAGTTTTAAATTTGACACATGTTACTTTTGTATTCGAAACGTGTACAATATAACTCTGACGTGTTAATTTAAGCGAATGGGTGAGTTCCAAAAGCTGCCAAATTGAAATGTATTCAAAATGCGGATAAAAACAAATAATTTCCACAGTATGCAATTTTATCCAAATATTGTGTTTATATTTATTCAAATATCCAGTCAATTTTTTTAATCTCATATTATTATTTTTTGTTTATTTATACCAGTATTTAAATATTTTTTTACTGTTTTTTATATATAATATAAAATGAAGGCTACCTTTGTGAAAGCGTGGCGACGGTGAAAATATCATCTTCCTGCGGATGTTCTATACGACGACACAATCTCCGTTATAACAGCAGCTTTAAAACTACAATAAAACCATCAAAAATACTTTCCTACGTATGTTTATATATAGAGAGTTCAATTATTAACATTTTGACCGGGAAAATTGTAATCAAAGGGATTCGGTAATATAGTGAATTCGTTATTTATAGACGTACAGCTTCTCTGCAAGATATTTCAGAAGTCAATTAATATCGAATATGTTTTGAAAGGTTTCCATGACAAAATCGTTTACTCCCACAATGTATGGAAATATCCTCCTCATATTTGATTATATATAAATATATCTTTATTATTAGCCATAGTTCATTACTTTTAGATACAATAAACATTAATAGTATAAATATATTACAATGTTACTCGATATTTTAAAATTAATTGGCAAACAATACATGACTATTTATTTATAACAAAATGTTTGAGATTTCTATGTTATAATATTCAAATTGAGTGATTCTCAAAGCTTTTTTTCTCGCATGGATGGAATTTCTCAAACAAACCCTTATTTAAAGCCGAGAAAAAACTAATGCTTTTGCTTCTTATTTGATTTCATAGTGGAGCGCCTTTGAGATACCGAGCTTTTCGCCTTTGATGTTTGCCATAATAATTAATGAAATAATTAATTATATTCTGATTTACCGATACGGCAGTAGAATAATAGAAAAGGTTTCAGTTTATGGCATTCACATAAAGGTAATTTTATATTCGAGTCGATTCAATTTGAAATAAAACACTCCAAGGCGGTGGATAAAATTGTTAGGCGGATTCGCGTTTCAATTATTCGAATTGAAATGTGGAAAAGTCTATTTTATCGTCTTCAATTCTATATGCATTCGAAGAGATTTCTGTTTAAATTTATTATTTATATAAATAATGAATGTGGGCTTTTACAATATCGCATATTTTGCAATATCGTATTGAATCGTTATATCATTATTATAAATTTAAAGCATTTGATAAAATAATTTAATATTAAATGTATATGTACATCTGTAATTCTGACAAATGTCCATCATTCCCGAACCGCATTATGTTTTTCCTGTAATGGAAAAGTGATGATGGTTCATGCTTTTCTAATTTGATTGAATATATGTATATATTAGATAAATAAATAAATATACTAGAAATAATTAACTTCTAGTGAAGGCATGTATTAATTTTGATTCTATATGTATTCCATTAAATCCATAAATTACTGAATGAACAGAGTGATGAAAATTGTTGTTGTTTTTATTAAAACATTTTAAAGAACTAAAATATATTGTATGTAATTTTATATATTAACATTATTTTGTAAATCCGATGTTTATTTTTGTAAATATTGTATTTAAAATTAATTCATCATTTGAAAGGTCGTTTATTATCTGGCACATCTGCTTGGCACGTGGTTTCCTAATTAAACATATTATAATTGAGTTAATTTGGCCGAAATAACCCAACAAATTCAACTTTATTATTATTATAGGTAAAACACGGTTGTTTTATTTAGTTTTATGACAGAATATGTAACAAAGTTGGCCGAGTGTAGTCGTGGAGTTGAAAGTTAAGGTAGGAAAACTTACGGCCGTAAGGCTGACTTTAAGCCAAAATAAAAATGAAAATTTCCCTTTATGTGCAAGAACATTATGCAAGAAGTATTCTTTTTGTATTTGCTGAAATTTGCTTTTGGCGAGCTTTTATTTCACTGCCGCATGAAAAAATCAGAAGGGCAGCCTATAACAAAAAATCACCTCTCAACGTTTACTATTTCAATATTCAACACTTTTTAAATTTATTACCCGATGCCGAAAATCCTGGTAATTGGTGGTCTCAATAAAATAATTAAAAAAATATGTGTATACTATACACGTGTTACAGGAAAGTAATATTCAAGTTGTAAAAATAATCATTAAATGATTCATTTTGTTTTTTATAATCCGCAATTATTCATTAACAAACGCTTTAATTTAATCAATGTATTAAATGAGTATTATATAGACTTAGTTAAAAAAATTAATCTCATTATATATTTTTTTCTACCATTCATATATTTATATGTATTTAGGTATGTTCTCTATCATTTCAATCCGATATTATTGAACTAGTGTTGACATTTTTAAGCTTTTAATAAAACAATCGAAATACTATATTATTACTAATTAAATACATTTATTTCTATTATTTATTGATAAACAAAATATAGAAAGCATTTTAAATATATATTATTTAATTAAAATACGTAGAAAATATATGGGTTTATTGTAATTTCACATAAAATTAAATTCATTTATGATATTGTTAATTTTATTTTATTTATTAATGTCTAGAATTTTATAAGAAGTAACTAAAGTTTTTTTTATATATTTAAGTCTATTTACATGATGATGAAATATGTACTTTAAGATTTCAAGAACAGTTTTTTTGTAATTTTAAAGCTTTTAAAAAATCCATCGAATTACTCGTTATATTTAAGAAATATTTGTAATTCATCAAAAAGTAAACCACTTCAGACCCCGGGTGCATAATTATGCACATAACATTTAATGTCTTATAGATTCCTTATTAACAATAATTCAGGTGTATAGGGGATAATATATTAAAAAAGCATTGTATGTTCAACGTAATTAAATAAATAGATAAAACTATCATATTGTTGCTACTCTCGCCGGATAAATATATATGTAGTTGTGGTTCTGAAAAAGCGGCAGGTTAATTAAATTAAAAACTAGCAGGTCGCTAAGTCTATTCTTCAAAGGCCGGGTTACTTCTTTCTAAGAACTCCGGTTCAATCTGCATTTTGCGGCTTACTTCACCCCCGTGCAAACAGACTTCCAACGACGAAAATGTTTACATTTATAATTAAAATTGTTCCGCTCTTTGGTCTTCATGGTGTGGAACACTTTTCAGATACAAAGGAGTCTATTTTTCTTAAAAACTCCCCTCTGTTGCATCGACCGTTATTAAATGCACACAGTGGTTTCGTTTATACAGTATTTTTTTCGATGCCAAACACGTGCTCTGAGAAAAGTTCGGGGACAGAAGACTTTGTTAAGTGTTAAAAAAAACGGTGAAAACAACAAAGAATCAAGAGTCCGTATTAAAAAACAGTGGCAAAGTTTCACCATAATGAGTCAGGCTTTCCGCTTTCTCGTTATTAAATTAACAGCTTTGGTGAAATATTCAAAAGAGATTTCTCAAGAGGTACACAGATATAACATAATATATTATACAGAACAACCTCCTTTTTCATCACTAATTGGTTAGAAAATAGCATATATTTTTATTATGAATATACATCCGCTAAAATAGCATTACATCAATGTAATATTTTTTGTCGTATTTTTGTGTTAATTTTTCCTTCCTATTCTTTTGAGACAATTCTATGACTTAAACTCTTAGTAATACATTTTTTTTAAATAAAATACAGGCTTACTCGTCATCATCTTAATTATTGAAAATACCAAAAGCATATATCATAGAAGATTATTTATAAAAAATTGTTACAGCCAAGAGCATAAATTGTTTTTTGTAAAAAATTGAATTTAAAACCAATAATGTATAAACATTAATAATTAATGTATGTATATCACGTGAAACAGTTTTACAAATCCTATATGATATTGGTTAAACTCAAATATTTGAAGTTATTATAATTTTTTTTTTTTCTTCTTGAAAACAGTCCGTAGTTATGTTAATGCATTACTCATCCCTAGAATTCATTAAATTGGTTTAATAAAACGTCTGTAATTAAGTCTCCATTTTTTTATTAAAATAAGAATTGAATTAATGAAGAAAAGCTTAATGATTCACAGCAAACAAGTAGATTTTTTATTTCAACGTGTAAAATATAGATTATTTTTAATTAATATATTGAATTTCTGACTGACATCTTTCTTTAATACTTGTAGCCAATTAGCAAGATTACAATGTATTGAATGGGTAATTTCATTAGTAGTGAGATGTAGAAATATTATTCGAGTGCATAACTGCATTTCAAAGAAGTCTAAAAACATCTTCCGCCGTTCCCTTCTGCATTCACTATGAATCCTTACAAAATACATACACCCGTATGTGCATTAAATTAAATCTAATTATAATTATAAAATAAAGTATTTTCACAAATTAATTTATTAGTTCTTCGTATTATGTCAAGTTTTTTTTATAATACATGTTCAACGTCAGTATTTGTTTAAAGCCTTCAGCTTTAACACATTTCAGCTTTGAAATTTGCGTCTCAAAGCGTATGAAAATTCAGTGGAATTGTTCTATAAAGGGTGTCTGGTAAAGAATAGCTTATAATTAAGATATGTATAGGTATGTATATCAAGTAATTATTATAGGACATGAGATATTCTTTTGATAAAAGATTGAAAATTTAAAACACTAATTTTACCAACATACATATTGAAGTATATACATCATTTTCCTATATACAGATTTAAATGTATTTATACTAATGATGTTAAAATCATATTTGAATTATTTATCAGACACCCTGTATATTTTTTTCATATGACGTAAAATAAAATGATAAGTGTGTATCGTTGCATAAAGTGACACATTTTTTCTACTGAAGTCGACGGCGTGAAAATTTGGCTTTGTTACGACATCCAAATTTTACCCCTCAAAATATACAAACATTTTTTTTTATTCTTTTTTTAAAACAATACGGTTGTTTTTATTAAAATGTGTCGTACTAGTTAGATTTAAATATTATCGTCGTGATGACGGTGGTATATTATCATTTCTGAAGGAGAAGCCTCTATCTTCAACAGACACTCGTCTCAAAATCGTTTTACCTTCTTGTGGAAAGAAAACCGAAAGCAACATGTCAATATCAACGACGAAACCAGTCATCTGAAAATTGATTGTATATAAAACATATTCATGTTTTTAAAAATATCAAATGTCTTCAGCCTAGGATTTTGTGATGCCTGTCACAAAATCCACAACTCGTTACAATATTATTTTCATTAAAGAATTTATTGAAAACACCGCTCGATTATATATTTTTTATTTACAATAATGTAAGTAGTTTATCATAACCTTTATGATAATATAATAAGGACAATTTGCTTTATGAATATAGTAAAATTACTTAATAATTAAAATAAAATTATCTCATAAAAAGGTGAAGACAATTTTACACATTTATTTATAAATTTTATTAATGAAAAAAAAAATTTATTTTTAAACAAAAATCATTTGAGTTGTGACAATATGAGGAATAAAGGTATTCAAAATATAAACATTTATATGATATTATCAATTATATGTTAGTTCTACAAGTGGGTTTTTGTATTTTTTCCCATAAATTATGTTATGACTTATTAATTATTTTAAATATCAATTGATTCCGTATTAAAACAAGTAAAAGACTAAGTCTATAAACTTAATATTGTAACATCTTATCATAATTTATCAAAACATTGTATGCAAATTATATTTAATAAAGAAATTGTATAATAAAAATCAATTATATGTATTGAATTTGATATATTAACCATTGGAAAAGAACACGAATCTTCGATTGTACTCAGTTTGGTACTT
This sequence comes from Agraylea sexmaculata, assembly GCA_022606485.1. Lineage (NCBI taxonomy): Eukaryota > Metazoa > Arthropoda > Insecta > Trichoptera > Hydroptilidae > Agraylea > Agraylea sexmaculata. The sequence continues at coordinate 2,924 of JAGTTH010005722.1, read as the reverse complement.
TAAAATATATTATTGACTTTTTTATTTGATTACAACCTTTTAGTAGGAAAGATATAGTTCTATTTATGTAGGTTTGTTGATTGTTCGTATCACTATTTATTCAGTTCCTCTCTCCCCATACATTATATTATATAGAAGGGGAGACACAGGTTGTATCTACCCTATAATAGTCTTCAGCTACTATCACTTCTCTAAGGGTCTTTCCATCCCTCAATATACTTGTACACACTCGTCTACACCTGAACAAACCCTTTGTTTTCATAAAGACGATCGCAAGGAGACGACGATGAAGAGCCAACTATTCAATTACCAATTTGGCGACGCCGATTCCTCTCCCCTTAAATTACGTCAACATTCAAAACAAACAATCGTTTCAATTATAAATCCTATTCAAATTTTATCCACCGCCCGACGCAGTTCAAGGATGTTTTCGAAGAATGAGAACATTTATATAAAATTTACCGAGGCATGTCTAAGAATGAACTATGTTTAAATATCCGCAAATCTCCCTTGAAATAATAATTCTCAATTCAGATAAAACACAAATCGGAATTTATTCTTTAATTTGTAAATTTACCATAGTATTCATATACCATTTTTTACCTAAAATATTATCTATTTCAGATTTGATTTATAGACATTTTAATCAATTGATCAATTTTAAAAATCGCTTAAAAAACATATTTATTTATTTTCAAAAAAGTAGATTTTTTTATTAAATTCCCTATTTACTGAGAAATAAAAAATTCTATAATAATACATTAGCCGCTCAGAATTGAAAGTTTTCAAATCAAGCCCAAAGTTTTTTTAATATTGATTATTACGGCTTCTCTGCAGCCTAAGCTGTAGATAATATTAAAAACAAAATAAAAACATTTATACATATATATATATTTTTTTAAATAAATTTATATTCCATCAAGGATTTGAAGTAGTAAAGTTATTTTGATTAATTTATTCAGATTCTTCCTTTGGTTATGATTTTGATAAAGTTTGTGTTTATTTTTGCAAATTTTCTCCTATGTGCTTGAATATTGAATATGATATTGTTGTCTCACTAAAATTGATATTACTAAATTATTAAACTTATCAAAATAAATAAACTTGTCCTTTAGAATATGTCACGAATGCATAAGATGTCGAAACTGAAATTTACGATCAACGTCAAAGATGTGGTGATAAAAATGCCATCGTATGTTTATAGTTTAGAACGTTCATAAACACTTCTCACTAAGTATTCCTCTAATAAAATTATTTATTAATCGTTTAAATGCGCTTAAAACTAGGCATAGAAATAGTCAATAAATACTCGTTTTCAATTTAAAAAATATATTCTACTATGGTTGTTTGTACAAGTCAATTGATTGGTATTTTAGCACACCTAGATCAAAATAATTTTTTTAATTTATGAAATAACAGAAACTGAGGGTATGAATTATAATAGTATAATGAGAATGTGTGCTTATACTAATAGAGCTGATTTACACCAATAGTGGACAGCTTTATTCGTATACGCACCAATATACTCTATGACGACTCGCTAAGACGCTCTAATTTAATAACTTTGAAATAATTCACTCAATTCAAATTTGGTTTTACCCAAACAATCTGTTATTTAGTTTTAAGCATAATACTTTGTTATTATTTTTGTTGATTTAGAGCTATTGTTTATTAGTCTTGATATCTGTAAATGAGTTTTTATTATTTTTGTCCATCCTTTTTATTATTTAATAATAAGTACCTTTAATGTTATGCTCATGTTAGTTCTAGGTAAAAATCTAATTAATAGGGGGTTTTGTATTATATCAAAAATGTAAAATTCAAATTAAATAAAGAAATTGTAATATATATTTATCTATGATCTTTACAGGTTAACAAACGTTATGGGTGGGACTTATTTTACTATGAACTAGATTTTTTTTATTCTTTTATTCTAACTCGTTATTTGTTACTGCTGATTTACTTGTTCATAAAAACACTAACAGTATTTCTTGAACAAGATATATTTACTTGTACGTGGCGTAGTTCATGGACTTAATGCAAGTATGTACATACCTACTCGTCTCTCAAAAAAATAAATTGTACTCTCTGAATAAAAAAGACGTTGGTTATAGATATTAATGTAATATGTATTGTTGATTATAATTACGGTGGATGTTGTTGAGGTGTAGCAGAAGTAGAAGTATGTAGGGTGGTGTGCAAGAAACCTCAAAGCATCTATGAACGTCTTCCCGTTGCGGTTTGCGCCTTACTCCAGACATCTCAACCTCACACTCTCTCACACTGCGGTTATACTCTGCCTTACATTATCATATTACAATATATGTATTAGAAGATGCTGACAATCATTTTAAGCTGATGCTGAGGACTATTGGATATAATTGTATTACTCTGGTTGCATATCTTCTGCTATCTAAAAACAGCCGCTCGCTACACTCCCTACCCAGAGATATTTCTGTCCATCTACTTTTATAAAATATAGGGTAATTTTTTTAATGTTTTTTTTATGTTCTGCTTGGTTTTTTAATAGGACGGTTTTATTTAAGTTTTGAATTCATTTTTGCTTTAGAGTGTTTTTTTTATCGATTAGAAGAAATTTTTTATTTTAAAAATGAAGTATAAAAATGTGGAATTATTATGCATTATCAAATTAAATACATCTAAAAATATTTTTAATTTATTTAATATTTTCAATCGATATTGTTTTTAGATGCTCTGCTTTGTTTTTAATACGAAGATAATAAGTTTGTTTTTTTATTCGAAAGAATTTTGAATTTTTTTACATATACTCTAAGGATGGTTGAGGGAAGGACCCGTACAGAAATATAACATACACACACTTAAACAATTATATATATATTATTATATTATATAATATTATAATAACTGGCCTTCATACTATAATCAATATTATATATATATTA
>JAGTTH010005721.1:0-39226 GCA_022606485.1 Agraylea sexmaculata | reverse complement strand
GTAAAAAGTCGCTTGATTTACTGTCAATGCGATGATGAATATTGTGAATGGTATATGATACGTGTCGGGTGAATACCTTGATGACTCGGTTTTTACATTCTGCTAAGATGTCGCCGAGATCTGATGGACAGCATCACCAATTCAAACATCAGATACAAGTCGATCAATCTTCATAATGTCGCAGTATGTCTCGCCACAGATCATTAGACGACATTACATTACATACTGCTGCTGCTGCCAAATATGGTTATCATAATGTAGGCGCCACTCATTACTTAGTACATTTCTAATAACATCAAAATTACAATATCTACCACCGCTCAATGACCGTGATTCGTTACACTTCTCTTCCTATTGTTCCTGTTGAGTTAATCCTGAAATTATACAGGCTGTAGAAATGTTACCAAACTGACCAACAACACTGCTGTGGTCTTATTTATTCCTTAATTATAAGTCAAATTAATATCTTGATTAAAATAAAACCGCGATTATAAATCTAAGATGCTATCAAATCTTCACAACAACACATTATTTTCATGTATTTTTTAAATTAACAATTCATTTTAGAGTTTTAAAATATTCGACCCAATATATTTGTTTAGTGGAAATGTGTCAATGGTGCAATTGATATGAATGAAATAAAGTGAATTTTAAGTGAAAAACCAGCGTGATAGTTCAGGGGATAAGACTCGTGGCTACAAATAATGTGGTCATGGGTTCAAATCCCGCTCAAATATTTTTTTTTAGTTGATTTGATCGGTTATTACGACTGGGAGATCGGGAATAATATTAATAAAATCCCGATCGATGGTCTTAATCCAGGTTTACTCTGATTTCCTGGATTGTAAGGTAAATATTGATTATTAAGTCGGTGACCTGTATAACTAATAATAGTTAAGATCACCGACAGACAATTAACACGTTGTTGTGTCTAAAAACCCTCTCAAAAAAGCTCCATCAGAGATGTAGGTCCTCTGGTCCTCTGTCAATAAAAAAAACCTTCTAAAAAGCCTGTTTGTTTTAGAATTAAATGAAATTGGTGGTTTCACAAATTTACAAAAAAAAAAAATTATACCAGTAAAAATTGAATATCTAATTAGTCTATATCGTCTAATTGGTCAATTTTATTCATAATATCAAACAAATTATACGATGGGCTAACATCAATATCCTTCGATTAACCCAAATTAAATTTAGATTTATAATATATACTATATTTTATCATAATATTTATGAAGGTAAAATTTATTAACGTAGACAACATTTACATTAAGTAAGGGGTGATAGTTAACTAGATCACTCAGAGGTTAAATGCGGAAAATTAACTATATATTCGTATTTACATCCCATCATCAATATATCTCTCAGAATTACAGATAACAGATCTGCTTCTTGATGACATCCACACATTAGAAAACTATTAAGCATGATTAATAAACCTAGGTGTTTGCTTATCACGAGTGTTTTCCTGTGTGCAGATTTGAACCGTGACCCCGACAATGTATCGAGATATGAGATATTCCATACATTGGCAAAGTGTCGCCATTGTCCCTCATAATTCATTATCTAAAAGACTATAATAACAACAACACATGTGTTGTTTACATACCACAATGACAGTTCTCTTTATAGATACAATACTTTGATTTATCGTGTCTGTTATAATCGGGACCGGACAACGCCAATGTGATAAAACTACGCTTGTGCAATGATTAATAAATATGACAATGACTTCTTATTGTCATTATATTGAATTAAGTTAATTCTTTGAAGTATAAAAATTTGCAAGATAAATATTTAATCGAAAACGATCAAATATATATTATAATCAATAGAATCCGTTTACATATAATATCTTGTTTTATCTGAAAAAGTCGAATAATTTATGTGCATTTCTGATCTTTAAAATTTACCTTTTTTTATTAAATTTAAGACCTTTCTTATATTTCACACAATATATAAAAATTCCCATGGCGTCAAATTTATTATAAATTCAGCGAAGACAATCTGACATTGCGTGGTTTGTTTACATTATGAACATTTTTACTGAGAAACAAAATATTATTTTACTAATGTATGTGTTTTTCTTTCTTTTTTTCAGGTAAGTGCTAAATGAACTCATAACGTATGTATGGAATAATACTTTTTAATTTATATTATATCCCAACCCCGTGGTTAAATTTGCTTATGTCATTACCAGATAGGACCAATAAGCGTGACTTAATTAACAATCACCCCACCTGGGAGTACACGTGTTTCATCCCCATACTTATTTGTATTACCATACCACTGATTTTAATATAATATTTACCAAGACAATTTCAATATCGGTATCGAAAAACATAACATCGATAAAAGAGGGTTATCAGGGTCATTAACAACCAAATTTATTTTTAGCTTTGACCAATCGAAAGCTCTCCGAGATAAGGTTGAATTATTATTACAAAAGTATTCGATTACACAAAGAATGATTTTGATATTTCAATAGCGTATTGTTTATAATCTAAGCTTATCGCAAATTAAAATTCATTCATCCTCATGGTTAATATGATTTAATGACGAATTAAATAATATAACATTAAAATTATTTAGTTTCGGTATCCCTTAAAAGAACCATACGATGATATGTGGATTATGGGGTGTCACGGATATAATACCCCGATTCTCATTCGAGTGGGATATCATTTTTTCGACACGGATATTTTTTTATCCGTCGGAGTATAAAATATTCCTGTCAAAATAGAGTAGGTACCTGGATATATGAAATAAATATAGTCCCCTGTTCCTGGCACGCGCGATACTACAACCCTACTTACATATGTTCCCCAATATAATGTGGATGAAAGTCCATCATAATTTTGTTTTTCAATACATCACAAAGTGCTCTATTATTGCACGATGAAAGCCTTTAATTTAATTCATCGTAGTACCCCCCAACTATAAAACATGTAAATGTAAACACAACTATTTAAATTTTATTATATTTAACAATGTTACAGCGAGATTTTGTGTATATCGTCTGCTCCAGCGTATAATATCGTAAGTGCAAAAAATCTGTGTGCTCTTAAGTCGTTATGGAACTGAGCCACATATTAAATCTGAATAAAATTAAAAAAAATTAACACTGCCTGTCACGTGTCACTTGGTTTAATTATTATTTATAACATATAACAATTTACGATTAAATACCTTCTATTGACAAAGACTTGAAATGTGTTATAGATAATAGATGAATCTACATTAGTTGCCGGTCAAATAGGACTATTTTACTATTTCGAAAAAGTCCCACTTAATAGGATAAAAAATGATTGAAAATCAACATTTTTGACGTTTCATACATACAATATGTGTCTCAGTTCCATAAAGACTTAAGAGCACACCGAATTTTTTTGCACGTACGATATTTTACGCTGGAGCAGTCGATATGTATGTATTTTGAGGTTATTTTTAAATCTTTTAAAATAAATATCGATTGATCGTGGAGCTTGTCTGTCGCGAAAGCAAAAGTTTTTACATTTATTAGAGTTGTACGATATTTGATCCCATACGAGTGTTGTTCTGTATTGAAAGCGGAACTTTGTGAGGGCCCTTAATATTGAAAGCAGCATAATATTATCAGACCTCTTAGAATCCCTTTAGGTGAGTCCATATAAATATATAATATACATTCATTCGAATTATATTTATATAAAACAAACCCTCAGGTGTGCTCTCTCCCTATCGAACACCCCTACAAACTACCCCGAGTGATAAAACTACATACACAATTAGTATTATTTGTTCATTAACGAATATAAAAACTAGACAATCCCTATATACTACAATTTAAACATTCAGCATTTAACCTAACTTAACTACATATAAATATAACTACAAATTGAACATTACGATCGTGTGGTCATGTATACCATGATTTTTTGTCGCATGGGTCCAAACCTACCTGCTAAGATCCATTATAGGTCTTGGATCCTTTATTATTATACCTTGTATATCCGAGTCCCATTCAGGTAACGGATGTATAAGAAGAACAAAATCTAAGATTCATACACGTGTTCCTTATTCAACAACTTGTTAATATTGGAATACAATGAATAATCTAATTTATATAGAAATACATACATACCAAACCAAACCACCAAAAACCAAACATTTAATTATTTAATCTACTGCTTAAATAATAATTCAGGCGATAAGATAATCAGTCACCATAGTTGTTTGGAGCGATGCTTAGTAAAAATATGAATTATGTTATAAATAAATATCCACCTGTTCATTGGCACACGCAAATGTATTTGGGATTATACAAATTCGATGAATTATAATACCACAAAGAATTCAACCAGTTGCAGCTGTTGTATAATAATGTTAGTGAAATACATGGTTATTTCAATAAGCTTCTCTTCTAATGGCCTTGCATATGTCGTCATACATATAATAAAAACACCCCATTTGCTCACAACCCTTACATTATTGCATCCGCTTTCTGCTACATTTGCTATGTGTAACAAATTATACGTGTGTCATTTAATTGTTATACTAACAAATTATGCACAATCTGATACACGTGTCTATAATTATCAGTACGGTGTCGTAATAAAAACTATTCGTTTACAGATGCGCCCTAGAACCTGTAATTATCCCAAAACGGAATCAATTTGAACATAATAACAGTGTGTTTTGTGTATATTCGAAGATACGCCCAATAATTTATCTTCAAATTAAGTCGATCGTTTATTTATAGCACTGTTTGCCATGTGTTACAGTAGACCAATCAAAGCGATTCGCTAGTTTTACAACCCAAACAAAAATAAGCCTAGTAAGAGAATGATGTGACATGCGCAACAAGTACATTCTTATTTATTTTATTAGCACTTTTGCCGTAGAATCAATCAAAGCACACATCTGAATAGTTAACACTAGGTTTCTTTGTATATTATTTGAATTTTTAAAAAAGTTCCTACTCGCTAATCTATTTTTTTGCCTAGGCCAGGTTTTCACCATGCACATAAATATTTACTAGCTTAGTAAATGACCTCATCATGACGTCATTTAATAAGCTATCATAAAATTACTAAGCATGAAAAAAACCGGCCTTAATATAAAGTAACCCTTAGAAAGCAGCCTTGAAAGGCTTTAACAATTGCTATTTCTTCTGATATTATGAGTTATTTGTTTTTTTTTAGATTTTAAGTCGTTTCCAACCAAACTATTATCAGTTACCAGAGAAAATCTCTCATGAGCAGAGTCCGCCAAAATATGGCACTTATTTTTATGAAAAATTGAAAAAAAAAAAGATTTCAAATAAGGTGCAATTTGTTTGGTTTACCTTTAACTTTGCACACAATATGAATTGTAGTAACAAAAGCACACTATCTATGAAATATACCTTACGGGAATTACATAACAATAATACATTAACTTAAAATACTCATTCTTAAATTGTTATCGTTCATTATTTCAATGAATAGAGTCGTGAAAAGAGCATAAATGTGGCTTTTAATATGGCATTTTTTGTCAATTGACGAAAAGTAGCTTTTATTCCAAAATCTGCGAAAATTACCATGATAAGGTGGCAAAATGGCATTTGTCAGACTCTGCTCATGAGTCATGATAGTACTATTTAATACCACTCTTGATATGTTATGGTTATCGCTGCTCTGTAGTCACAATATCTGGATCGAATGCGTATAATGGATAAATCAGCTTGATAACTACAATATAGTAATGATATAATTTGAAGAAAGATAATGTAATATGTTTGTATAAAGGTGATAAAGCGCTCTGTTTCGCTATGATAATTGCAGGTGGTAGTAAACGATGACGGTGCCTAATGAGTAGCTGCCAATAGCTAATAAGTATACCTGGCCAATGGCTAATGGTCGCTGCTGCTATCCTCGAGGCTGCTTTCCTCCACATCGGCTTCAGCTCTTATTACAGACCGACTCAGATTCTATATTCTAATAAGACCGATTACACATTTAGCCTTATTTGCTTTCGTCGTACCATCGTCCGATTTATTGCCAGTTTGCCGCCGCTACTTACTACACACCACATTGTGCTATTCTGCATTTCTTATCATTAATATTGCCGTTGAAGTAATCAACCCTCTCTTTTTTAAAGGCTTATTAGACTACAATTAATAATTAACAGTTTAATCGCAGTTAAGGTGCCCATACACGGTGCAATCTCAGTAAGCAATCTAGCATGTTAGATCGCATCGCTCCCCGGATTGCACGTGTGTGGCGTAATTGTATGCAATCTCTAGCCGAGCCGGGCGATCTGAGATCGCACCGCCGAAACCCCAGAATCTGGCTTGCAATCATGTACGTACACACACATATCGCACATGTATTGCGTTTTCGTGTTTATTTTTAATCTATGCACGCACAAAATAATGTAAATAAATGTTGGCTTCACGAGTTTTTTGCTAGATTTCATTGACTTGTTACACGAACAAAATGTTTGTGAAAATTAAAGAGTAAAGACTACCGCAACCAAACAAAACGAGCAAATTCATACAATGTGCAATACAAGTGTACAATCCAAAAAAATGCAGCCTTTTATCTATGAATGCAACACGCTTCCACTCTGGCAACACTAATAAATTGCATCGCTCGTTGGTGGCCGGACAAGATATGCTAGATGCTAGATCGCCCGCTAGATCGCTCCCCAGATTGCACCGTGTATGGCGGCCTTTAGAGATTCAGTTTATACGCTACGTCTCACGCCTGTAGTTATTCAGGAAAAAGTGTAGTCTAATAAGACCTTTAGCCCTATTACTAATATTCCATAACGTAGGATTTGCGAACCTGGCCTTTATAGGTCGAGTTTCATCCCCTTGTGCAGTTCAAAATCTAATAAAAATCACCAACCTACTCACTCTATTTTCATCATATTTTATGCAGAAACATGGAGTAGAGTATAGTTTTTATCATAATGTAAATTTTCATATCATATTGTGATATATTTAAAAATGAACACTGCACCTATTACCATTTTAATATTATTTTATTTAATTTAATTTTTTTGACATTTACAAAAATATATTTAATATACCTACATACATGCATAGTTTTCAATATATGTGTGTACATCTAGAGTTATCAATATTATACAACAAATTTTATATTCATGGTAGAAATTAGAAAGCTATATGTGGGGAAGATATATGATTAATATTATTAGATGGTGGTGGGTAATTAACACAAAAACGTATCTACGAAACATCAGTTTTTGTGGTAAATATGTAGTTTATTCATTATCATCAACACTGTAATATATATGTTAATGTAATAATGTGATTTTTTAATGTGAATTTAACGTATAGAGCCCCTTTTTAAATACATGACCTAACTTGAACTAAACCTATTTTCATCAATAGGTTGTATTAAGGTTCGAAACCACTAATCATTTTATTAAATAGATATTAGATACCTACATCCTAATTACTGTTTTACATTGTTTAGCCATCAATTGTACAAAAATTATTGTTATAATATAATTATAATTATATTCTTTGTTTCTTTATGTATGGATAATGAATGACCCAATTGTGTTTATCGGCTGACGTATTTTCATTCATGATAATTCAATCAACCGACTAATATCTTATCCGGGTCACTTGCATTAATTTTCCTTCCTCCTTCGTCATCAGAATTCAATAAAACGACACTCAAAAAGCTGGCATATTACACGAATATGAAGCTATTCTTGTGACGTAATATAAAAACCTTTAAATCGCGTCTATCGATTTTACCTCGAGACCAGACGGCTCCAAAACTGCATTGGAATAGTCAATAGATTCCATGTTGTTTGTATGGTTAAATAATGTGAAAAATTTAACGAAATAGTGATGTAATTTCTTCAGAATATGATATTATCGGTCGTGTATCGAATTTCTTAATCCATAATAAGATCGGATATAAATTAATATATCAATTTTCAACTTACGCAATACAAGTTTATGAATATGTAACTAAAATGTGACACTGTTTAGTGGTGATTTTTTCAAATCATTATGTCACGTTTTCTCCGTACAATCTAATTAAATATTTTATTTTAATCTGAAATATATAATAATTGCTCGTATTCTGTCTTAACCCGAGTTTTTTCAACGAAAGTTAGGTTAGGTTATGTCTTTACACAATCTAACTAATGTACTCAATATAAAAGTTATTTGTGCACGTTTATTTTACATAATGTTTATAATTGTGAAAGGCTATTATAAAAAATAAGAATCTCAATAAAACAGCTTATTTTGCGTTATCATTTACTTTTTATTTAAAATGAATAATACATGTTCTGATAATGTATGGAATAAAATACCCAGCAATTGATCTTTACGGCTCTGAAAATACGCCATTACTCGTTTGGTGAAATTTTTATTAGACTTTTCACATAGATGTGGCTGTATCTTACCAATGACATTTTGGCTCTCGGATTTGAGCTCAGGAGTTGTTTATGTTTATCTCCATAAACCTGATATTACACAAAACCCCAAATAAATAATTCTCTTGTCGTTAAATCGCATGAATTTAGCTGCGTAGTGCAAGTCAGTCTTTTCATGATATTTTCACAATAATATCGCGTTTTTCTTTATTAAAGTGTATTATTTTCAATAACTAGAACACACATGAATTTTCAGTATAGCACTGCATGAATTAAAATATACACCTATCTTCTACTTATACCAGCGTAATAGAAGCGTGATTACAAATACTGTGGTCATGGTTCAAATCCCGCTCAAGTCAAGAATTTTTTAATTGATTTGATCGGTTATTACGACTGGGAGATCGGGAATAATATTAATAAAATCCCGATCGATCGTCTTGATTCAGGTTTACTCTAATTTTCTGGATTATAACGAGTCGATTATTAAGTCGGTGACTTGTGTAACTAGTAATAGTTAAGATCACCGACAGAAACGTTGTTGTATCTAAAAAAAACCTCTCAAAAAGGCTCAGGATGTAGGTTCTCTCGTATTCCAAACGAGTGTTTTCTCTTAATATTTATACTGCGTATTTCTTGGCTTAGATCCATGTACATACATATTTGCTTTATATATTTTGATGAAATGAGACAAGAGAGGTGCTAGAAAGTTGTCAACGTAGAATATAAGATGGTTTGCTCGGGGCCAATGTCGATGGTCGCATACTTTATGCAACGCTAAGGGCCAACAATACTTTCCTTATACGGTATATCGACAGGCTTTTCACTTTCTCTAATACAATATGTACTATCGATCTTTGATGCTCTTCAATATCAGTTTTAGCCGGTATGGTTTTCTAATAAGGAACGCCAAATTTGTATAGTCAACCAAATAATTATTTCATATTATCGGTATTTATTTTTTGGTATTTTAAAAGGTCTAATTGATTATACCCAATGGCAAGACATGCGGTATTAATTGGATTAATTGCATTTTTGCTCCGATAATGATCAGACAGGCGCCTGAGTTCGTCAATTGCTTAATGGTGAATTAAACACTACAAAATACGCATTCTTGAGCCGTTAGGTTGTATTCTAATACTCTTGAGAATTTATATTAAATACATATAAAATTCCACACATGACCGTTGAATCTCGTAATAGATGAAATAACACGTTCCAGAGTATAAAATCCAATATTCAATATGTTGATTCTACGGATGTTTCGTTATTTAATCTTATAAAAATACTTGACCTTAGCACGTAAAGGGAATAGAATAGAAAGTAGTACTTCTTTGACGTCATATCATATTATTTTCCACTTCAATATTGAATGCGCTTGCCAAGCTTTTGTTACCTGAAAACCTTGAATGATGCTTCACAACCATTTCGAGCTTCATTTATAATGGATCTCTTATTTCCAATCCAATAATCTTTTATCTTACCATACTAATACAAATCAATCGAAGAAATGTGGGAAATGTTGTTTATTTTTTATATTACATACTGCATGAACAATTATTATAATTAAGTGGCGTAGACCCACAAGTAAAAATAATCGATCCAATAAAGACACGTTGAGCAAGCTTTTCTGTATCGAATCGCTGTATAAGTAGACATGTAAATATAGAGATTATAGCATCAGTTCTGCTGATTAATGGAAAGTGGTGATGATGATTACTTATTTCTTGTGTACATATTAAGAGTCCCATATGATCAATGCCCGCCCATCACAATACACACATTATATTATTATGAAGAAAGTAAAAACGCCCAAGGCAGACCCGCGGACCCGTTTTTTTCAGGCCGCGTCCCCATTCGACACACTACCTCTCTGATTTATAATTAAACGTAAAAAGTGAACGTTTTGGGCCCGAAAAATATTATTATGGTTGGGCTAGGTCGCCCTTCGACAACAGAGAAACCGTATAAAATTATCATATTGAATAGCCACAACGTTGAATTGTAGTAAGTTGATATTGCATATTATGTGAGTGAAAAATCCACAGGAAAAACTAGATAAGGTAGAATATCATGGCTACAATGGGATCAAATACAGCTTTAATTTAAAAAAATCATCGTCTATTTCGATCGGAAAATCGAAAATAATATTGCGGAAATCCTGATCGATCGTCTCAATCCAGGTACACTCTGATTTCCTCGATTTTAAAGTGTGTACTCTGGCGATTATTAAGTCTGGTAGAACCATCGATATACAGGGTGGACTTAAAATAACTGAGAATATTAAAGGGGGTGGTAGGGTAACGTAATAATAATTGAAAAAAAAATTTAAAATATTTAATAATGTTAATAGTGCTTTTGGAATCAAGTTTGGGCCACCATCTTTGAATCAACTGTTTCTCTAAAGTACTCAGTAGTGACTATTACGTTTATCTTGTCTGTTATACGTTATTAATACTATTAATTATTTTTTAATTATAATTAATAAAAAAAAAAAATGTTTTTCGATTATTCTTGCGATACCCTACCACCCCCTAAAATATTCTGTTATTTCAAGTCTACCCTGTATAAGGGTAGAACCACCTCCATAACCAATAGTTAAACACCTAGCAAACAAATTACATTCAAATCAAATCAGCAAGAGTAAAATTCCCTTCAGGGCCTATGTTAAGAAATATAATCTTCATCAATATTTGTGATATGTATGTGTTTATAATATATTTTTAAAAGTACATTACTATGCATGAAAGAATGATCGATAATTGTAAATACGTATATACCCCTATTATGAATAAACCAGATTTAAAACAAATTCTTTCACAATTTGATTAATTTGATTAGTTTCCCAAGCAATATATAGCGTTATGTTTATCCTTCAGGGCTAATTTGAAATCTAGTTCTGGCTCCCTTTTTATTGATATTTAATCCAGCCATATAATGTAGCTGACACGTGGAAAGAGCAGGAGGGATAGTATCAGAAATACTATCCAGCAAGCCTGTGGGTAAGAGAAGGCAGGGTAGACCTAGGCTAAGGTGGGCGGACGAGTTCTATAAGGTAGTTAGGAGTTTAGGTATTAATAACTGGAGGAGCATTAAGTGGAAGATGCTGGTGCGGGAAGCCTTGGTTCATCACTGAACTGGAGTCCTTATGATGATTTGATTGACTTTCAAGTGTAAATATAGTTAGTCAGGTGATGTGATTGAAAGTGTCGATAGGGAATAGGGATTAAGTGAAGGTATAGCGGAAGTGTTTTCCGAATAATTACCAAGTTTCAGATGTGATATCTCAAAGACCTGCTCTTCGGCTCCTTTGCATGCCATCAATGGGAACAACTCGTTCTTTATCAACGGGACACATCTGCAGAGGAGTACTTTTAAATTAATTGGGTTCGGGATATTATCCGCCTCCTTATGAACTGCACAGGTGTCCAATTATCAAGCCATAATTTTATATTTAAAACAAAGACAAGCCGTAACATATTATTGTATAGTCGTGAATTCTTAATGTCGTATCACTGAAAACAATTTTTTGTATTTTTATCCATGCATAATAATTATCTTTGGAGTAATTAAGAAATGAGAAATGAGTATTTCAAGCAGTAGAGTAGACGTAAAAGGGTTAACCAGTTGACAGCGCCCGTCAAGTGTCGGCACACCTTTTGTGGATCCTTTATATTTTTTGTAATATCTTTTTTTTATTCAAACCCTCATCCTGTTCATAATAATATAAATTTTATTGATAAAATGGTTGAATTCTTTATACAAACCCCTCTATCTTCTATCTGTCTCTCGCCCCAACTTAATTGGCTAATATCTCCGATAGTATGCAAGCACGTAGTAGGCTTTTTATTGAAATATGTATCCCGTAATAAATTCACTTGTATATATTTTATGCAAAGCGAAGCGTACGTTCGCCACCTGAAGACATGTCGTAAATTTGATTTGCTCTGGTAAAGTTGTCGAAATAAATGCATAAGTTTCACAAAAAGGTGGGTCATGATTGGAGAAATGGCGTAGGACCTAAAGTGGGACGATCTTTGGCCAAAGGCAACCAATGGTTAAATCACAGTGATGAGAAGAACCGACAAAAAACGAAAAAAAAGAAAACACATCATTACTCACGCACCGGTTATAAAATACATCATCGCTTTAAACGAGAACATTCTTATTCAAAAACATTTAATTAACTATATACCAAATATTGTGCAGATACCTTGGGACGTGTATAAATTTAATAATAATTGTACTTTCACTGTCGATTCCCAAATAACCGATTGGTTAATGCATGACTGATTGAAATAATATCGTATTATTAAAAATAATCATAACAAGCCTACAGCGAATTCTCTCAATAATAATATTCACACGCGATGTTTCTCGTAACCGGGTTATTTCCCCTTTGTCTGATATCGCTTTTGAATTTTTATAATTATTAAAATCGTTGCCGATTTGAAAGACTCCAATCACAAACATTCATTTATTATTAGTTTCCAATGAAGTCTTTTTTTGCCCAGTTCTGCATCTGTTCGTATTTTTAGAGTGCCTATTTGCTACTTAATAGCATAGGTACGTATAATATACAGGTACCTATATTCATTTCTATATAAATAAATGAAATCTTCATTTATAATGGATCTCTTATTTCCAATCCAATAATCTTTTATATATAATAAAATCTATTCTGCAATCTGTCGACTTTTGACTGAATTTTTCCCAGAATTTTTTATTTATAATTAAAATATTGATCCATTCTCTGAATATTGCAGACGTGGTGTTAATCGGGAATTTTACAAATTAAAACCTAATTTGGATATCGTATTCAGTAGTTGGTAATGGGCAAATATTATCCCAAATATAAAGAAACATCTTCAAGTCACAAACAAGTTGAAAAAATGTGGGTATTACCTATTTAAAATAAAGAAACAGAAATAAAAAAATGGATTTATTTTGGCGTAAAAGTATATAAATATTTCGGAGTAAATGATAATGAAGATTCTCGATTCTTGTCCTAAATCAATTCAAGGGCCTCTTTAAATTTGCTGCAGACCCCTCTAGCAATTTCAAGTGAGAAATAATTATTCGTAGGAATTTCATTGTTTGAAATAAATGATATTATGGTTGTATTTTTTATGAGCGTCGTTGACCTTCAAATAAATTTAATGTAAATGTATTCGTAATAAACAATATGGTTCAGCGAGCAGGTAACCAGGCAATGTTTGGAAGGGGGACCGCTGCATATGCATTTTTTGTTGTCTGGTCACAGGAAACACGTTGTACTGAGTATTTCCGCTGCTTATTCTGAACCTTTAATAAATATTAAACACACTCTTCTCTATTGACAATTGTTTAAAAATTAGTTGTACTTAGCCCGTCGTCGTTGCGGTGGTAATACCCGCAGTGATTACAAGGTAACCTTAGTAACCATGTTACGATCAATACTGGTAATGTTCCTATTTTGCATCATTTTGAAAACCGCATACAATTCAATCGACTCTCACTTTCTTAGTTATTATTCGATCCGCTGCTTACGAAACAGTGAAATCATAAAAATTTGACGAATTCGTAACACATTAAGTGTTCGAATCGAATCGATCTACTGTAATTGTATGTTGGTTTTTAAATTATTCAGTATTATTTGGAGAAATGTAAGAACAACTCGGCGACAGTTGTATGTATTTCAATAGCCTTGGATTTTTTTACATCTTTACTCACTTGGCGAACCGTTACACACAACAGTTGTCTTCAACCACTTTAATAAAAAATATAAAATAAATAATTTGAAAAACCTTGGATTTGATGGATAAGGCGCGTGGATGCAAACACTGTGGTCATAGGTTCAAAAAAAAAAAATTATCATATGTCTTCAATCCTTAAAATGGTATTCCTAGGCTTGCGTCGTCATAAACGTACACCGTAAAGACAGTAATAGAGTTGCTTTTCTGTACTTTTGATCGGTTTTTTGTTAATTAGTGCCTCAGACGAGGCATTAACTAACAAAAAAACCGATCATAAGTGTAGATAAGTAACTTTACTATCGTATTTACTCTGTACATGTACGGTGACGTATACATGGGAATCAATTACATTAAATAATATTAAATTGAATGGTTTTAAAACAGGCATGTGAAATATCTATTAAAAAAATATTCATATCCAGTTCCGTAAAGGTAAACAACATAAATTTCCTTGTTTCGAGAAAATGCACTATGAATGTTTTGTGTAACTTTAATTAGCTTTACATTACATACTAACATTTACGTAATAGAAACACTTAATTTTTGAACTGTAATACATATTTATATGCAGATTACTGTAAATTCTGTCATCTTATTACTATAGAAATATATTGTATACTTCTGAATATGACTAATACACAATTATACTAAACGGCAGCCGATTGTCGGTCTCTTCGTATGATGTATGTATTGAATAGGATTGGACTTAGTTATGGTGTTTATGATAATAATATTGTGTATATTTCGAAACGCCTGTCTGTCTGTGTCTGGTAAGAAGCCATGGTCATTGCATAACTTGACTACGTGAATACGTGACTCAACATTGGAATCCCGCTCCAGTATCAAAAAAAAGCACAAGATGTCGTCGTCAGTCCAAGCAATTCTATAGTCATTCAAGAATTCATTAATGGTTAAACATACTCCTTGTTGCGTACCTGAAAAACGGCGACGCCATAAGAAAGGGCGTCGCGGCGCACATTTTTAAGTTTCACTTTATAAACCTCCCCTGAATGGAATCGTATCCCGATATTGTCATCGCCAAAAATGTATTATTTTTATAAATATTAAGTGTTGATTTTCTAACATCTAACTGAGATGTCATTGTTTGATTCAAAAACAACCGTGTAGAGTGTATGACAAATATGTATTACCATTCAAGTACAAGACAAACTCTTGCGTCCCAAATGATGTATATATTTCTCAGTACAATGTATAATATAAATCGTAATTAATTTATTAATCTTCTGCAATTTTTAAATTCTAAATTTCACAATGTTTAGTCATTCAAAAATGATTTTTTTTTGTTTTGAGGACAAATGACTCACATTGTCTTACGGTATATGCATATGGCACATGTTTCCTTATGTTCTTTTTAACCTACGCGTACTGATTATATTAAAATATATAATTTTTATAATATTGGTATTAGACTCTCACCGATCTGACATCATCTCTAAAATAATATAATATTTTTCTGTGGTTGAAAAAACAAACAAACTCAACACTCGTCTTCCATGCGAGGAATCCCTGTTTTAAATAAAATACAGATAGAAAATTTTATTTAATTAAAAATATTTCTTCAAATTGAAAATTGTTTTTGGGAAATAATCTATTAATTTTTTAAGTGTCGATTTCCACTTCGTATTAAATGTTAGTCGACTTAATAAAGATGGATAGTATGTATTTTATTAGTCCCATGCTACTAGTCATAAAAAAAATATTCTAAGTCTAATTATGGGACTTATACTGTATAGCTTACTTGTAATAAGCCGAAATATTAATGATTTTATATTTGCATAAACTTGTTCTCGAGTAGAAAAAAAGATGACGATGATGTAAGTGCCTCGAATGATTCACCGTGACAACACATGGGTCATCGCAGGCCATTCATAAGAATAAAAAATAGGCAGAAGGAAACGCTGAATGGACAAATGAGATTTTCGATTAGAAATAGTGTTTGGCGCTGATTGATTTTGTATAAGTGAGTATGGAAGTTAACTAATGGCGGTGGCAGGGTTCGAGAAGACAGCTGATCAGACATTGTACGTGGACGGACCTAATAAAATATCGGACATGGGGTAAATAACAACCGACCATAGAATGCGGGTCGTGGAAAGAGAAAATCGCTAACTTAGGATTAGCATAAGCGTGTCGAAATTGAACGTGGAATTGAGTACATCTAGATTTTCAAATAGAGGAAACGCTTTCAACCAACTCGCTCTTACTTGCCACTGTCACGCCATGTCTCTGTGGATTAATCATCGGACAATTGAAATGTGAATGAGAAAAATATGGAATTTATTATTTTGCAATACAGAAATCATTGATTGATGACAATGTTGTGTATTAAACAATTGAATCATTAGATATAATTTTTTTTTTGGAGCCGTCTTGTGGCCCAGTGGTTAGTGTAACTGATTCGTGAGTGACTCCCGGGTTCGATTCACGGCACCGGAGTCACTTGGTAGATCTAGCTTAGCAAACTAGATCTTAAGTACTCATTGCTGTGTGGTGGCCTGGGAAACCATCTCTTCTATATTCTCCCGTTAAGGCCAAGGTGGCCTGGCCAACCCCTTATAAAGGGACTCCCGTCAATCCCGTCCGTATATATATATATATATATATATATATATATATATATATATATATATATATATATATATATATATATATATATATATATATATATATATATATATATATATATATATATATATATATATATATATATATATATGTGGTAAGGTCAGACGAATATTTTATGGTATTAAAATTTCTTATTAATCTGTTTTTTTATCACTTCGTCACGTCATTGCACTCCATGAGGAAAAAGGATAGAGCAATATACAGAAAAGTTTTTTTTTTAATTTATTTATCTTTTTTGAGTATCCTGTCTAAAGACATCTTACTCGTCGTCTGTTGTCACATTGTCTTGAGGGTTGGTTGTCCAGTGACGATTCAATCCCGGCGTTGTGTTTTAGTTATAAGTGTTCAAGTGTTCATACTTGTTTTATCAAGTAATCACCATTGTCAGTCCTTGAATCTTGCTGGCAAGTCAAGTTGTCTGTATTTTTGTAGACGTCTTGCGTAGTCTACGGTCAATAAGTCCCTCGCTAGTACGTTCGGGTGTCTTTTCAATCTACTTCTACAGGGTCTTGTTTTGTAACCTGTCGATACTGCTGATATGAGTATCCTTAGCTGTCCCCCACAGTTGACATCCATATGTCCAAATGAGTTTGATTATGACTTTATACAGCAATAGCTTGTTGGTAAGTATGAGTTGAGAATGTCTGCCAATCAACCAATATAGTTGTCTAAAAAAGAATATAATACTATAAGTTTGCTTTAGGCACATCTCTAGTTACGATACATGTATACATCAATTCCATAGTCAAATAATAAAAAAATAACGTTCGAAACCCAATTAATTATTACATTAATAAAAATGTATATTACAGATAATCGACAAGTTGCGTTCACTTCTTTAAGACACGTTGAATGAAAAGTGAAAGAACGGAAAAATTCAATTAAAAAAAAAACAATCCTCAATTAAAGACATTCGTTATATGTAACTTCCACAATATGTATTCCAAATATTATGGAAGTTACATCAAATAAATTTCTTAAATTATGAAATACCACCCAGACATCATCAATCCTTAATATTTTAATGAGAAAATGAAAAACCATCCCTTCCTGATATATTCCTCCCTGTTGTTAATTTTGTCTGCAACCTTCTACTCGCTTGTATTGGAAATTTAGTTAAAAATCTTAATTAATATTTTATACATATAATATAATCCCGTTATACATTGTTTGAACTTTACAACATTGGATATAGTTTATGGTTGTTTGACGAGGTTATTGGTATTAAAGGGTGGTCTTGCTTAGACGGTACTCCTGGATGTCCTGAGGCGCCGGCCGCCCCCTGTCATCAAAACCTGTCTCGTGACATGGGGCTGAGCCCTATCTAATCGTAAACCATGACCGTCATAAAGGTTGCAAACAATATCGCAACCTCTAAGTGAAAATAAAACTAGATTGTCTGTCTTTCAACTTTCTCTAAATTGAATGATATTCAAATATATACTTAAGACTTGACCGTATATCTAATTTGTCATTTCAAATATATGAATGTCATAATATCCACCGATTGTGTTTACCTAATAATATATAGCTTGAAAGCTCTACTGAAGGTGATTTGTTCGAAACCTTTCATATTTACTACCCGAGGCTCGCAAATGGCTTAATCAAAATTCATTTTGATAGACCGGGTTGCAATATCTGTTTATAATAAATTTAACGATACCGCATCAAACTGGAGTGAAATCTGCGGTATTGAAATTAAAAAGTTCCCAGCCTAACATAATTAATTTTCCGTCGGACGAGGCGAAGTTTCTTTAGAACTTCATTAGAAGTTGTCTTCTTACAAAGCCTTGTTAATCAAAATATACCGTTACGATCAATATCTATCTTATTGTTATCAACATACTATAATTTGACATCTTAATAATGGCCAATGTATTCTTATATTTTTTACACACCTCTAGCACGTGTGAATTTAAATACATACCTTTCATTTGACATTAGAAATTTTTATTAGACATTTAATCCCTTTGCGATTGAATTATCAGATTATTAAAGACTTTCTCTCTTCTTGTAGCTTTGAAAAATTACCTAAATCAATATTAAACATGCGATATCTTAACGTCTAAAACACCTGTTTTTAACTGTCAGAGTAAAATATTTTTTTGGATTGGGTTGAGATTTGTCATCCGAACTATGAACTCAACATTTTTTTAATTTACTGTATTATAGATATAAATTTTTATAGCACACAATTTTGGCTTTAACCATTATAATCAAGCTTGATAATAATTATGTGCATGTAATCGGCTTAATTAACTTTGATGTAGCCGTGTTGTCTTTGTGTAATTATCACATGTTAGTGGCGCAAATCTTAAGATCGAGTGCCATTTGTGATTTATGGTCTCTTAGATGGGGTCTTCTGAGCAATTAATTGCTATTTTACGATCTTGTTTACAGATAATAATCTACGTCTCTTTCACCCTATTACGTTGCGACCTTAACGTATTGACATCTTCCGTGTGTATAGCTTTCTAAACCACCTAATTGTTTACACTTCCTATTATGAAAAGGAACCGTGGATTGTCTTGATCCATTTATCATATCGCTACTAATTATTTGACGTACAGATGTTTAATGGAAAATTTATTTTACCGTTCTAATTATGCGGTTACCTTAGGGTAATTACTGTTTGTATTAACCGTTACAGCGTGGAAATGAGTAATTAATACAATATCATAACGTTTGACAAATGAATAGCGAAGATAATAAATTTTTTTGGGAAATTTCCCACTGTGCTTTTATTATTTGTAGGTGTAACTCTCTCGAATAATATTTATTGATACGGTACATAAGCAACACCCGTAATAAATATCATAATTAACAGTCATTCTGGTAAAGTCAAGATTATACGAAACAATATTATATGTTCTGGTTAATTTCATACACGTTTTATCGATTCAAGTTTCATCATCGGAATTTGCATGTTTCCGTATATTGACCTTTACTAAAATTATATTTGAAGGAAATTTATAAAGTTCCTAAATCCAATTGCGTGTCTCACGACTTTTGATTTTATATTTGGACATATATTTATGCATTTTATTTTTCGTTTCAGGTAAGTCAAGACTTATTATGTATATTTTTACCAATCTGCTGTTTTGTGTGAGTATTTTTATAGTATTATTTTAAAATAGTACACTTGGTTTAAGTAATTTTTTTTTATAAACATGACAAGAAACTAAGTCTATTTTTTTAATATGGGAGGATTAATTGTATGAATAAATGATACATCATTAGATGAGCTATTATGTTTATGAATGATCACGAAATCAAATCCCATTGTTATAATTTTTCACTCAATTTGTTCAAGTTCACATACTTGTCAGTTAGTCAATTTTCCATTTATTTTAATTTGGTATTGCAAGTACACAAAATCGTATTCCATATTTCTCTAGCGTATCTCAAAGTATTATTTCCTTACTAAATGCCTTATAAATCTACAGTCTTGTAATATATTATTTAAGATTGACCTAAATCTAAATTACATACATATGGTAGAAAGCTTTGATTACCCACGGGTATGAAAAAAGCATGTAGTGAAATTTCACAGAGATGCGATTGCAGATATTCATAAATAACGAGAAAGGAGATGGAAAGTACATAATCGTATATTGTAAAAGGGGTCGAAGGGTTCTTTGAATATGGTCAGACTTGACTATAGTCATGTTGGATGACCTAAAGACTTACACATTAAACTGAAATGTACTGAACACAAACGATTCGATTGATATTGACGAACCTTAAAGTGGCACAAACCTATCTTGTATTCAATGCCCATCCATACTGGGTCTCAACACATCAAACTGCACAATAATTGAAGTATTTATGAATCTTCTATAAGTTCTCTACTTGTGTCATGTAGAAAACATTATTATGTTTCAACTTTCATATGAAAGAATTAAGAATTATAAATTTTAATAGTACAACTTCAAAATGTCTCAGAACATCTCCACTAGTCGTCTTCTCTGATATAATTTTATTGATAATATTATCGTTTTCCATCGTTTGGTAGTCAAAAGTTTTATTTATTTATTACATCGTTATATTGATTGCCTGATTAAATTCTGTATTTTTATATTCATTAATCCTGCAATCAACCGACGAAGATTTTTCTAGTTAACTCAATTCATACCAATAAATCTATAAACGCCATCCTTAACCATTATTAGCACAGTATGTGAGAAATCTCATAATGTCTCACTATTTTTTAATTAAATATCTACAAGTGGGTTTTTGTATTTTTTTTCTCATAAATTATATTATGACTTATTAATTATTTTTATTACCAATTGATTGTACTCCGTATTAAAATTAGTTAAGGACTTAGTTTATAAACTAATATTGTAACATCTAATCATAATGTATCAAAACATTGTATGCAAATTATATTTATTAAAGAAATTGTATAATTAAAATTTCTTAAATGTAACAACTAGATAGAAATTGACTCTTAGGGGGCTCACACACGTTCATATAAAACGGAACGTGTATATATACAGCCTTATAGTTCAGTACAAGTTAAACTAAAGGTGTACATATATCGCGTTAACTTAACTGATAAGTTGAAACTGACAGTTAAACTAAATGTGTATGTGCAATATTATAATGCATAATTAAAATTTTAATACTCATAGGGACATAAACCCATTCTCTACTTTACTCTCCATTTAACACAGTTATTATTATTATGTAAATTATGTTTAATAAGGAAATTGTATGATAAAATTAATTAAATATGGAAAAAAATGTAGTTAAGTACAGATTGGAGGATTCTAAATTTTGAATATAAATTATTAAGAGAGCTTTTTTTAATGCGCTGGATATCTTTTATCGTCGGTCAAAGAGTATGTCGATATTATACATAATACAAAACATTCATTGCGCATATATGGGAGTTAGAAATCCACATCGCGGCCTTCCGCAGAAGTCATAAATGTCTCCATATATAGTCGTTGAAGTATCCTTTTCTCAGATTTAGATCTCGGATTCCATGAAAGCAATACTCTACCTCATTGAATTGTCATAACGATAAACGAGACCAAATCGAAAGCTCTGGCTACGTACATTTTTACACTTTCGCCGAGGGTCGAAGTTCACGGGAGCGACTCTTTGTATCGTGCAGGAAGTTACACGAATCCTTAAAAACATGGCCTGCTTTTGAATGATCAATGTCATTATTCAGTTAATAGAGTCATTGTTCATGCCCTTTGCCTAAAACAGTACCCACTCGTAAACCCTAATTGTGTCTTTTATGATCAATTGTACGTAATTATGTTGTCTTTCATATTCGTGTTGGTAATTATTATTCCACGGCAATTATCACAGAATGACTTACATCACCACAAAGGCTAAATCGCCTGCTCCAGCATATAATATCGTAAGTGCAAAAAAAATCTTTGTGCTCTTAAGTCATTATGGAACTGAGCCACATATTGTATGTATGAAACGTCACAAAATGTTCATTTTCAATCATTATTTAACCTATTAAATGGGACTTCTTCGAAATAGTAAAATAGTCCTATTTGACCGGCAACTAATGTAGATTCACCTATTATCTTTTACAATTTTCATGTCTCTGACAATAGAAGATATTTAATCGTAAACTGTTTTTTGTTATAAATAATAATTAAACCGAGTGAGACGTGACAGATTGAATGTGTGGCTCAGTTCCATAAAGACTTAAGAGCACACAGATTTTTTTTGCACTTACGATATTATACGCTAGAGAAGGCGAAATATTGAGCAACCAATCATTCTTTCTCGTCTTAAAATAAAATCCTTTTGTATAGTAAAATAAATCATATCGTCCATATATCATCATAACGCACCTTTCAACATGCAACATTGTTATTATCGTGCCGTGTTGTTTCAATTGAATACAAGTGATATTTCTCTTTGCTCGTGACACTTACTCCTTTATTATTGTACGTATGTGTCCGTGTCACATTTTATATATATCACCACTCCTTGTCCTTTTCATCCATTCAACTCTCCATCCACTATGTTGACGATACTACAATGTTCTGTGTGGAAAGTCATACTATAAACCATTGTAACCCAGTACGGTATAAATACAGAAATCAATTTGTAACCGGTAATGAATTGGTCAGAGTCTTTCTAGTCCGGCGGGTGTATTGACGAGAGGGAAAGCAACCTGCGCATTGCTATTTTACTTTAGTTATTCTTTCATCGAGTAATCCAAAAAGTAAGTTAGTGTGTTGTTTGATTCAGGTGTCGATTATACAGGTTGTTGTATTCATGATGGTGGTCTCCAAAGCTCTCGGCATCTGATGCTATCTGAATGTTGCTTTCCAAACATCTCAACTGCCACAATTACTCTCATGTTATCCTATATTATTACTGAAAACTCTAAGATATATAAGATATGTATATAAACAAGTCTCAGATCTGGATTTTTATAGTCTGGATTTTGCATTTCAGGGCACTCACATTGTACTAAGCAAGTAGGGATATATCTATTATAGCCCAATTGACTAACCTAACCTAACTTGAGTTAGGAAGAAAAAGGGCCAAACCTCGGAATTTGAGCCTAGATGACAAAAAAATCTGTCTTCGACCACAAAAAAAAATGACACTTTTCTAGCAGTCGAAGGCAGATTCATGGCATTTGATAGAAGAAAACGTTTTCGCCTAGTATTCTGCAGTAATTTCATACCCAGTAGGTACATATTATAATAAAGAGTATTGAAGCGAAATAACTTAAAAAAGTAATCATTCATATTTTCAATTTTAATATAATTTTTGTATGTTCACTAATCAATGATCACTTATATTGATACATGGTTTATACTAAAAGAGGTTTTAACACTAAAACACCATTTTATATGCAACTAGAAGCTGTAATTTTGCATACACCTGTATTTTAGTGTTACGTTTTACAGCTTCTAGGCTCAAATTCCGAGGTGAAACCCTTATTTGACTGGGCAATTATTTATAATGATACAGTTAATTATGAAAAAAAGTGGGAACCTTGTAAAGATTTAAAATGATAAATCTGAATTAGAATGGCGGTGAATGATTTGAATAAAAAAAGCACCAACAATCGAAGAAGATACATAAACACATTAATTATTAATGGGACCAAAGGATATATACAATGGTAAAAATAGATGGAAAAATTCTAAATATGGCTACCTTAACAACCAACCCCTAAAGTATAATAGTATAACACAGCTTGAAATGGAGAAGCTTAATAATAAATGTTACACTAATTTAAAGCTCAAAAGCCCGCTCAAGTCACAATTTTTTCAATTGATTTTGATCGGTTATTACAACTGGGAGATCGGGAATAATATTAATAAAACCCCGATCGATTGTCTTGATTCAGGTTTACTTTGATTTCCTGTATTATAAGGTAAATACTGATTATTAAGTCGGTGACCTGTGTAACTAGTAATAGTTAAGATCACCGACAGACAATTAACACGTTGTTGTGTATAAAAACCCTCTCAAAGAAAGCTCCATCAGAGATGTAGGTTCTCTGGTATTCTAGACGACTGTTTTCTCTTAAAAATAACCAAAATTGTTATAATTCCAATCATTTATTTATAATGTTCAGAATGGTTAATGTTTGGAAAGGTGGAGTATACATATTTAGTGCCCTTGAGGCATCCGTGCTCTCCAAAGTCTAAACTCAACATTCTCCTTCGGATAACCGATATCAGAGAGCCAGTTTTCCCCTCACTTATCCAATAAAATATAATAATATTTTAACAAAGAGAATCCTGCAATACAAACAGAGCAGTCTGTCCTGTCGGTACGTGTCGAATGTGGTTTTAGTGGGCCAGTGTAAACAGTGTCGATATGTAAATGAGGAGAGGACTGTAGTAGTAGTCAGTCTCCTGGCATCATCATCAGGGTTCTAATGTAACCATAGACTTGGTGTGAATGACCTCCTATTTGATGATACACGAGAACCTGTCCATCGCATTTGTTTGACTGGGGTATCTTGTTAGGTTTGTCTGATGCGCTCCATGGGGATTGAATGCTTCAAAACACCATTCATTCATCATGAATCGAATAATACCTTCATACATATTATACTGTGCAATATATAACATCCGGATTTATATCTTAACTTTTGAAAAAGACAATGACAAAAAATATAAATCTGTTAACTTATATCATACCTCGAAAATGTAATATTTTGTGAGAGTTTTGGCATTATGAAAGTAAAGGTCCGAGTATTGTGACGAAATTTAATACACAGAAAATGTTATATGTATTAAATAGTATTGAAGCGAAACATTCAAGAATATACCCTTTTAATACAATTATAATATGTTTTAATAAATAAATTTATATCGATATAAGTGGCATGTTCAAACATGGTTCATACTAAAATAGGTTTTACCTTATTTCCAACTACTTTAGATCTTCTCTCACATAATATGAGAAAGTGGGGTTTAAAAAGTTGCTTGATACATTCAAATATAAATTTTAGATTTTCATTAGATACATTTTCAAAAGTAAATTGGTCGTTTATCCATAATATTAGAATTAGTAATTTGACACGTTTGAATGTGTTGCATGTCCCTTCTATATGTATATATAAGTTTATTGGTTCTTATTGCTTAAACTGTCTGAAAAATATAACAATACGCTGTTTTGACGCAATTTCTGAGATTTTAAATGAAATGAACTGAATATTTACAAAGAGACTGTATTTTATGTGCACAGTTGCAAGTCATCAATAATGTCAAAGATAAACAAACATTGACTCCAACAAGGAAATTCAATATTGTCACTACTATGAATACTGTTAATTACACAGTGTGTTTAATGGATCTAAACATGGCACTGTATTTGTCCAAGATAGGGTTACACAATCCATCAGTGTTATAAATAATCAAGTCCTAACAAAATCTCATTTTGGCAAAATTCAACAAATTGTTCTGACAATGGTTCCACCTGCAGCAGCTGCAAACAACAGGTGTTGGCTGAGGTGTTGTCAGCTCGGATATCCCATGGACCTTTCAAGTCCTACACAAACAGTTACCTACTCCTAAAAACATATTTCCAAGGATTTTGACTCACATTTGAAGGCTTCCGATCACCTCACAAGCTGTTTGTTCCTTTTAAACTAGACGCTATTGACGGATCTCATCATATAAATTACTACAGCACGACTCCTTATAATATCATTTTTTACCTATTTTTACACATCTCAAAAATAGTCTATAAGTTTTGTATTCAATCTATTCAAAAATCTTTAGTTTTTAAGCATTATATTTTGTAACTGTTTTGTTAATATTGCTTTTATCGTTGTTATTATTTATTAATCTTCAAATTTGTAAATGGGTTTTTATTTTTTTCCCATTCTTTCTATAATTAAATACTATTACTCATGTCAAATTTAAATAAAACATTCTCATGTTAGTTATAGGTAAAAAGATGTAAACACTCTGTACACCTAAGTCTATTTCCAAAGATGTATTGTTCTATCAATCAATGTAAAAACTTATGCATAATAAAGAAATTGTTTATTTATTTATTTATTTACGCTCCGAAGAGCTTTTTTTTTAGAAAGGGTCTTTTTGAGGGGTTTTTTATACACAACAACGTGATATTTGTCTGTCGGTGATCTTAACTATTACTAGTTACACAGCTCACCGACAGAGCGGCTCTGCCCGACTTAATAATCGCCTCAGTATTTACCTTACAATCCAGGAAATCAGAGTAAACCTGGATCAAGACGATCGATCGGGATTTTATTAATATTATTCCCGATCTCCCAGTCGTAATAACCGATCAAATCAATTTAAAAATTCTTGACTTGAGTGGGATTCGAACCTATGACCACAGTATTAGTAGCCACGCGTCTTATCCCCTGAGCTATCACGCTGGTAAATTGGTTAAATTGTAATATATATATATTCAAAAATCAGCCGGGCAATTTTGAATTTTGTACCAATTAAAATGAAAAATGTATGTATAATT
Organism: Agraylea sexmaculata; assembly: GCA_022606485.1. Taxonomy (NCBI): domain Eukaryota; kingdom Metazoa; phylum Arthropoda; class Insecta; order Trichoptera; family Hydroptilidae; genus Agraylea; species Agraylea sexmaculata. Next base: position 12,494 of record JAGTTH010005721.1, on the reverse strand, counting down.
TATTTAAAATCGCTTAAAAACATGTTATTAGTACCAAACATTTTTTTAAATTATTTACCTGTTTTATAATCCTTTAACGTGTTAACAACATTGCTTTAATAAGGTAATTATGGAGTTTATGCAATTTAACGTATAAAAAGTAGTCCCTGATTTAAAACTTGAAACTCTTCTATTGCCTTATTTTTTATTTCTAATTTTAATCGCTATGTATATGAAAAAGCCGCCAGACAACTAAATTTGAAATAAATAAATAGGATTGGTAAAGCATATACTATTTAATATTTTTCTTCCAATATAGTAAGTAGTAAAATGGGAAAACCTAATTCTCAAAGACATATATATATATTTAAAGAAAGCAATTTTTTCTACATTTACATGAAATATTTATACCTATTTGAAAATTTTTATGTATAAACAGTCTAAATTTTCACAGAAGACTAAAGAGTACTTTTAAGAAAGCATATAAATTCCAATAAAATTATTTTATTTTTAATGCGGCATAATTATATACCGCGTAGTTTAAAAAAATCCTTTTTAAATAATTAATAATACAAATAGGTGTGGGACGAGGTTTTCCATGATTACCAATATTAAAATTAATCAATCAGACGTCACTTTCTTAAATATTGACCATCTTACGATTGTTTATGCTCGTAAAAGTATGTATATTTAAGAATAATCTGCTTCGCTAATCGAATGTCTTAATAATATTGACTAACGTTACATTGTTCACGTGTATTGAATACAACATTACATTACACTAAAGGTCTATTGTTTTGTCGGAACTGTTCAACAATAAGCAAAGCCACTTCTTCGAACCATTCTGATTCTACAACTCTCTTTTTATTTCTGCATATCACCACACTCCTATTATTTCATTGAAAGGTTCCCTTATTATATTAGGGGTACCGGAAAGTAATCCATTTTTTACAAGTTTGTAACAAATTTATTGAATAATTTTTACATAGATATACAAATTATAAAATATAATCGCCATTATTATTTACAACTATCTGCCATCTTTCTGGCAGTTTTTCAATCCCTTTTTTATAGAAGTCGGGTGGGTTTGATGTGAAATAGGAATTTAAAAAGTTTTCGACCTCATTCATATTGTTAATTTTTTTTTCACTCAATGAATGTTCCAATGATCTAAACAAATAATAATCCGAAGGTGCAAGGTCTGGCGAGTACGGAGGATGAATTAAAACTTCGAAATTTAATTCGGAATTTTTTTGGCGTGTTATTTCAGCTTTATGTGGGCGCGCGTTGTCGTGTAGCATAATCACTCCTTTTCGATTGACCAAATGAGGACGTTTCACTTTTAATTTTTCATTTAATCTTTCAAGTTGTTCACAATAAACTGCCGCAGTTACAGTATTGCCTGGTCTTAACAGTTCATAATGGACAATTCCTTGAATATCCCACCAAACACACAATAAAACCTTGCGAAGAGTGAGACCAGGCTTAGGGGTCGGAACAGGTACATTGTTCTTTGAAAGCCATTGTTTTTTCGTTTTATATTGTCATAGACAATCCATTTCTCGTCACTAGTCACAATTTGACTCAAAAATGGTCGAGTATGATGTCTAGTTAATAAAGAAATGCACGCGTCCATGCGTGCATTTTTGTTGTCTTCGGACAGCGCATGAGGAATCCAAATTCCCATTCTGCTAACTTTACCGATTTTCTTTAAATGTTCTTGTACTGTGGACCATGGAAAATTGAGTTTTTGTGATAGTTCTTCGATACTTTGACGAGGATCGGATTCCACCATGGTCTTCAGCACGTCGTCGTCGAAATTCGATGGTCGTCCTGATCTCGGTTCATCCTCCAAGCTTCTATTGCCCGATTAAAATCGCCGGAACCAAAACTGACATCTGTTAGGTGTTATTTTCGCGCCATAAAGTTCAATGAGTTTTTTGGCGGTCTGTGTCGCATTCCAGCCTTCATCGAAAAAAAGGAGCATGCAGTGACGTATGTGTTGCTCTGTTGCTTCAGGCTTGCTCATTGTACTCCTAACAATGAAAATATTTATGGTGCAAAAAAATAAAGCCAAGAAACAATACCATCGAAAAAAAACTTACGAGGATGTTAACTGTACGGTGTCCAGAGACAGAGTGATCTCAAATGAGGCATGCAAAATAATGGATTACTTTCCGGTACCCCTAATATATGTTGGGTGGGCTTCACACGTGGGTGTTGGTCTCACAGGGATGTGACTCTTTTTGTTTATTTTTATTTAGACCCCTCGCTATAACGAATGTGCACTTAACTCCTTGTGCTTTTCACTCTCGGATCCTCAATCTCACAACTTATAATGGAAGAGTATTTTAAATATATAAACATGGGAAGTTAAGGGGGACATACACGGCAATAGATGATTTCGAATTACCTAAGCTATATTGAAATGTCTTTAAATCCATGATAATACATGAATATCTCTAGAAAGATAAGCATACTCGATATTAATCATTAACAAGTCCATATTCAAAATATTACCTCGCCTTAAAGGACAAATTATAAGATTTACTAATATTTTAAATAAATATATATATATATATATATATATATATATATATATATATATATATATATATATATATATAAACTAACTCAGTTCAAATTGAATAAAAAAATCGATCGGCTATTATAACTGTGGGATCAGGAATAATATTGATAAAATACCCATCGATTGTCTCGACCTAGTTTTACTCTGATTTTCTGTATGGTAAGGTAAATACTGAGGCGATTATTATATCGTTCAGAGCCGCCTTGTATGATAACTCAGGGCCTATATACAATAAAATAAAGTATAAAAATACCACCTCAACGTTTCAGTGATAACTAACTCTACCCCAGCTTATTTTATTAGATATCCTCCTGATACAGACCATCGTATTTTTCTGTATCGCTGTACTAAAACTCAATATATCGTTGTCTTATATCAACATTTTTTTGAAAAGTTGAAGAGGCAACAACGGATGGGACCGGTGCTTTTTCGGCAACATTAAGATAAGACCGAAACACGCGCAAGCTATTTCGGCAAATGGAATATAGTTAGAAATATGGAAGCCGTTTCATAAATACAGATATAGAAGAACATCAAATATCGTAAGGCATGTGTTTAGCAAAACAGATGTGGGCAAAAATATAAACCACATGTGACACAAGTTAACTCCACTTCAGACTTAGCTTCTGTTCCCAGGAACAATAAATTGTTCAATCATAATTGTAAATGATCAACTACATTAACAATACCGTTAGGTCATGTCACCTTTAAAGCTTTGCATATTACGAAGCGGTTCTGATTTTATCAGCACTACGGTTAATGACCGTCAATTGTTAATATTCTTTAAGATACCGTCAATGTATAATATTGACAGTGGACCGAGTTGTATATATTTTTAATATGAAGGGTCTCCCGATGTTATTTCATTCTTTCTTACCGTTACTTATTCTCCTTCACAATGTTAAGATTCTTCAACCGCAGACTTGGAGGTACGTTTGTGTGGCTTTTGAAGATGTTTACATCTTGGAATGTTCACACAAATCATTTAATTGAGTGATTCAATTAAAAACACCTATAAGAAATAATATAAATGACTGTACACGACTTTCTATACAACTACATAAATTGAGGTGTTGTAAAGTAAATACATTTTATTATAACAACTGCTCCAGCGTATAATATCGTAAGTCTTTATGGAACTGAGCCACATATTGTATGTATGAAATGTCACAAAATGTTGATTTTCAATCATTATTCAACCTATTAAATGGGACTTTTTTGAAATAGTAAAATAGTCCTATTTGACCGGCAACTAATGTAGATTCATCTATTATCTATTACACATTTCATGTCTCTGTCAATAGAAGGTATTTAATCGTAAATTGTTATATTTTATAAATAATAATTAAACTGAGTGACACGTGACAGGCAGTGTTACCAGATTGAATATGTGGCTCAGTTACATAAAGACTTAAGAGCACACAGATTTTTGCACTTATATATTATACGCTGGAGCAGTCGATAATTTTTTTGTACGTCATCTTAAAAACTAAACATGTTAATCTACTATCTGTGATATTAACTATTACAAGTTACACAGGTCACCGAGAGGTCGGCTTTAACCATATATCGCTTCATTATTTACCTTACAATCCAGGAAATCAGAGTAAATCTAGATCAAGACGATCAATAACCAATCAAATATTTTTTTTTACTTAAGTAGGACTAGGTAGTAGGTAGTAGGATTTTAACCCATGACCACAGTTTTTGTAGTCATGTGCCTTATCTTCTGAGCTTTTACGCCAGATTTTTGTATTATCATAATTGGGACTTATTATGATTATATTAATTAAACTAATATATGGAAATATTGTTTTAAAAATCTATTTATAAGATATTACATCTACGATTTATCAAATAAATGATACTCTTTGTTTTTGATAAATTTGTATAGTAATTATTAAACTTTAGATATGCTCAGTGGGAGCCAATTTATCACAGTCATTGGCGATAAGTTATTACGCATCTAAATATATCTAAAGTTTGAAAATTACTCGACAACCATAAAAAATAAAAAGTTTTAATATAAATTGCAAGATAAAATAATAAATTTTAACTCGTGGTTAAATCCCCCGATTCAAATTTAATCTTACAATATGTATAACATTATAAGGTTAACTTACAATAACTATTAATTGTATAATTGAGAACGTGTAGATTAAGATAAATATTATGGAGCAATTTTTTAATGCAATAATATTGTATGTATAAAGAAACCTTTTTTGCTAGTGGTTAGTTGTCTCATGTATTAAGGTATATAAAAAATTTAACATTAACAGTTCTAGTTGAACAATCAAAATATTTTTAAATGGCGGGTCAAATAACTCTTTAAAGAGAGGTAATCCCGGAATTCCAGTGAATGAATTCTGTACGTCACACTCTATAAACAACAGTCACTTTGGGCAGGAAATCTTCCACAATAAACATTTATTTTAAATAGTCGAAGAATTAACTTGTAAACACTGTTTTATTAGGAACGCTGCTCGGAGATTTATTATCTTTTAAAGGTACAATCGTATAGAATCACAGTTATTTTTAATTAATCTCGGTGCTCAAAAGACATCGCATGCACATAAAGAATATGCATTTCGTATACAAATTACGGCTTGTAAACAAGTACAGTTAGTTTTTCTTTATTACGACTTACGAGTGACAGTAGTGTTGAATGAAAAATGTAATAATATTAAAACATGTATGACGACTGTAAAGTGTTATGCAACTTTATGAATGAACCTTGTACCGTTGCATAAATGAAAACAAGTATACTGTAATATTTAATAAGGATTATACACTATTCTTACTTAACACATTCATCCTTGTGAATGATAGTAGACAATTTATTCAAAGATTACAATGTAGAACGAACCATTGTATTTAAAACTAGGCAAATGTGTCTGAATACATTTCTAACATCAAAAAATATTATATAAAGAAATATTTATACAGGATTGGGTTAATAGGTTTACTTAATAAAAGAAAAAAACTATTAAATATTTATTATTATAATTAAAATTAACAATATTTCATCTTTTTGAAATCGATTTTGGGCCGTAATTAGCTGTTTTTGTGAAGTACGCAATCAAACACTTTAGAATTTAACCAATTGTTTTTTTATCAATAATAAACCATCCCTAAAATATTTTTAGTTAGTTCAAGTTCACCATGCATAATATTATTTTTTGACATTTTCGACAAAAAACATACTTCAAAAAGAGTGTCAGATTGTAATAAATATAATAGATCGCCTATTGATGGATAAATGTGACAATTGGAAAATTTAAAGATTCACAAGTAAAAATATCACTCATTTAATAGAAAACCTTTTCTATTATTTTAAGTGCTTTAATTAAATGTCAATATATTATATGTATATTGTGTCATGTCTCCACATAAAAATACTTGAAAAAAAATAATATGATGGTGGACGATTTCATTTGGTCATCTCAAATGTAATTTTTAATTATCCTTGAACAATATATATAAATAGTCTCAGTATTACTAACTATTTAATTTAACTATAAAGTAATAGTCAGAATCAGGAGCTGATTGGTCACTCACCAAATTAAAAATTATATAGAAAAAAAAATACTCGAAATGTTGTAGTATAAATATACTCGATTGGTTACTTGAATGAGAAATCGATAATTAAATGATAGCGATATCAATAATAAATACTTGGAATATACGATAATAATCTGAAAATCTTCTCAATGTCGACCCCGCCCACCCATGCACATCGAAGGGCGGCCCTTTGCTCTTCTGAACACTTTCCACTTTCTTTTTATTTCTTTCTCTCCACCTTATTAACTCCTCACGATTCTCAAAGTCCGCCTACAATATGAATAATTACTCTGATCAATAAACACGCTCACCGTCTTCAATTTCGCCCATAAATGTAACTAGTTATCTATTAGTTAGTGTTAATATACACTTAAAGGAAATAGGTAAATTTCGAGCTTCTAAAATTTTTGTTAATTTCATATATTTATAATAAACAGACTGTGGAGGAATCATGATCAAATGATCTTAGTTGAACAAACGAATCACACAACTAGAAATTATATTTATTACATAATTAAATGTAATTTATAGCACAAGATATGTATTTATAAGGGAAAAAAATGACAAATGAAAAAATGACACAATATTAAAATATATGGAGATTATATACGAAATCGCCGCATGTACTTTATTTTAGTTGAAACAAAACTATATTCTTAGTATTATTATCACACCTAGTCCAAGTGGGTGCAATGAAGTGTTTCTACGTATTTGAGCTCTGCAACGTTTTCTTTTATAATATTGCTTTATTATTGTATTATTTTATATCAACTCTGATATTTACACAAAATATTATATGATATACATCTTCTGTTATCATACATTATGATATTCACGGGACAAACTATAAATTTGAATGCAAATTTCAAAATAGTAATTATATTTGATGATATTAAATAGAATTATGTATTTTTCTGAATAATAAAGCAATATGTATAATAAAAATAAAAGATACGATTGTGAGAAAGCTGTTTTTTCACTCTCTTAAAATAAAATAAAAATTATAACTGCAAAGATACATGTGAATTCTTTATTCTCACTGAAATTACAGTCGTAAATTCAATCTTCTCGTTTAATTTTAGGTTACCGCATTATAAGGAAATTGATGTTAATTTGACATGAGATTTTTCCGGTGCGTAAAGCAATGGTTATATGTTTGAGTGGAATGATATACAACCATATTCGTATACATATCTTCAATAATACTGTATTAATTTCATATTGAAAATTATAATAAAATTGAATTACTAAATATATTGCCAAATCTGTTGCAATGTATCATGTTCCAAGATGTATTGTATTCCGAAGTACAAGTATGATGATGGTATCATTGATGGGGGCTTCTCCCTATTTCAAGATGCACTTTCCAGATATTATTAACTGGTTCCAGTAAATCTCATTACCAGCTAATATATGTGTGTATCGTTATTCGTTTTTTACCAATATCGTATCGCAAATTGACCACATTCCATCATCTTTCCAAGAGTTTCTAAACCGACAATGTAGAGAAAAAAAAACGCTTCTTAACCAATGTCGATCTTTATTTATTTTCATTAATGATAATTTTTAGCTCCAACTGAAACTAGACTTTAGCTGAATTAAAAAATTGCATTAGTTCAAAAATAAGGTTCTAATCTGATTATTATTCATAATAAGTCTTCAATCTTCTTCCGGCGTATATAATATTTCTCCTCAATTAATATCAGTTTCTTGCAGAACATAAATCGCCATGTATGTTTTATCGATCAGATCTTAAGATCAACAATATCGATAATCATACTCAGTGATAGTAGATGTTGATATAAATCATAACGCTCGTTTCCGTTTTTAGATAGATACTTAGCCAAGTAATCATTATATTCACATTATTAATTCAGTTAACTGATACAATTTAATAAATATTGATTAATCTCAGTTTCAAGCAAGAAGAATCACAAATGTTCGAACATTGTGTATTTTACTTGATAAAATTTATATTATTATGTCATAAATACGGTCGATGGTCGAAGGCGATTGACACTGAATTATGTGTTAATTATTCTGTAGTCATAGAGACCCATGTTAGTAATTAAACACGCAAGGCTTTAGTTGTAGCTTTACTGATTGCTATAAGTGATAGTTTAATGATCGTCGTGTCTCGTTTATAACTGAATGAGAAATCTGTGGCTCTGTTGAATAATAAAACACCAGTTTATAACATAAATATTGACTTTAATTTTAATGACACTTGTTCTAACACAAACACGTGGTTTTTCTTATAATAAATATCCATAGATCAATCTTAGTTTCTCTAATGAAACACGTTCTTCGGGAGCAAAAACTAGAGATGACTTCTGTTCCGATCTCGTGACCAATGAATTAATCATCAATTAAGATTAAACGAGCGCGTTTCAGAAACAAGCCATATATTCTAGGAATTATTTTTTTATTAGTAGGATCATTAATTTTTAATGCATCTCAACAATATATTTGTATGTTGATTTATGTGGATTCTCTGTACAGATTGTACCAAATTTGTATATGTTTTCCGGTCTCTTTGCCTCGTAATTACGATGCAGTAAATTTTTCCATCGACTCGAATGTCCATATAACAGCTCCATATTCCGACACTTTAACACTGAATAATAAAATACATAAATTAACACTCGATACTATCGTTTTATCCCTCGAGGCTATAACGCACTTCTTTGATTTAAACCCTATTTGTGATCACAATCGAACGTTTAAAAACCATACAATCTTTCATCTCAAACACGTGAGATTTATTACTCTATCAGAATTTAAGTCTTGACCGATTTCACACTATTTTTTTTGTTGAAAATAATAATTTTTAATCCTTTTAAGATTGCCGACATATATATTTATTAGCTGAGTTGACTTTATGGTTGATTATATCCTTACCAGTTGCATATCTTCATTACGTATGACTTTAATCCTCGGTTTGCGAGTGTCGTTAACCTTAGAAGACCACCTCAAGATATAAGAGCCGAGATAGTCTCACTGAAATATTTCTTAATTATCATGTAGAGCCTTCACACGAGTACAAATACTATTTATCCCTTGGACCATAACATTTATCTCGACGTACCTTTATTTTATTAAAATATTAATAGTTATTTTATACACAAAAGTAGGTGAAAAAAATCTGCTTGAAAGTCATGCGATTAACGTATTCAAATTAATTAGTAATAAAAATGCTTTTAAATCAGATCAAATATATGGGTATAAACATAATGGTCATGGATTCGAATCTTGCATGCATTAATAATATTAATAATAACATTTATTCTAACCGGGAATAATTTCGGGGGTAAAATTCTCTTCGATCCAAGCTTATTCTTATTTATATACTACAATTTCTTTATTTAATTAGAATTTTACATTGTTCATATAATACAAAACATCTTATGCATTAGACTTTTTACCTATATCTGACATGAGAATACCATTTTTATGTGACATTAGAGATACTTAATATTAAATAATAAAAAGTATGGGAAAAAATAACAAACCCCTTTACAGATTTGAAGATTAAATTCTTATTTATATATAAAATTTATTTATATAATTATCATCTATTACATAGAGTTGCAAAAAAATTATTATTTTTCTCTCATTCATAATAATAAATTTCCTTTATTTTTTAGTCTAATGCCAATTCCTGCACTAAATTTTTATTAAAAGTAGTATCATAAAGTGCTTCATATATAAATAAGTAGATTGTTAAATTCAAATAAATTGTATTTTATTAAAAAAAGTGTAAATTCATAAATAAATAAATGGTTGGAATTAACATTAATTCTCTGTATTTCCAAATATAATATATGGAGTCAAAAAAATCCTCGACCGCTGCGCTGGAATCCATTGCAATACAGTCTTCAATATTTATTTATTTTTCTTAATATGTATTTTAATCATGTAATTAATATACCATTTATTCAAAGCTCAAACTATTTAGCAAGGCAATAACAATAAACATAACCAGTGAATAATTTTCATCGTAATATTAACCTCAATATCCATAATATTATTATGAAAACTGCGAACGGTTCATGGGAAAGGTTAAATTCAAATATGTCTGGTTGTAACAATTTCTCTTATATTGACCCTATGGTGGTGCATATTGGTGATATCATGAATAAATTCAATTTTGCCATGTCTTCTGTGGGACATTGGCTCCAGCATCTTTGACTTCACCTCATCTTTGCATAATCGAATCTCATACACAAAGATCAACCTTCACTGATACAACATTCCTCCTTTTTTATATTCTGTTATCTAACATTACAATAATAGCTTCTCTTGTTGTTGCCGATATGATTCATATTCACAATACTGACGTGCATATTAATACAACGAGATGACCTTATGCAACAGCCTATCTGTGCTTTTCTAAGCATCCTTTATATAACATACATACCATAATACAATCTACTAGAAGCCGGCTTCATGTTAATTTTCACAAATTAGTAGTCTATTTTATTATACCCCTTAAGTACTGGCTGTAGTTAATTCCCGTTACGAAAAGTCAATACACGATTAAGTCATTCATCATCCCGTCCGGCGATTATCCCGTGAAAAAAGCTAACATAAAAACGTGATTATAGATCGTTTCCGAAGCTTAAACATGATTCTGCCCCGGTGAAATTATCAGATAAATGGATTACGGAAATTATTATTCACACAGCATTGTGTATAAGAAATCAATTGATAATATATTCTTAATAGCTTGAATGTTTTATTCGCTCTTTTCAAAGGCAACATAATAAGGTATTCTCTTTATATTTAAAAGTAGGCATCGGATAGTAGTCACTGTCGCTTTCATTTCTTGCTTTATAGACTCATATATTATATTCTGTTTAACCTTCTTTGATCTGTTCAACTCTGTATATATACACAAACCTATTACGTCCTTTACCAGTACATCTTTAACTATAATAACATACAAATCAGCTATACAACAGTAATATTCGCTATTTTTACTATATTTTGCTGGGTTGTTATTCAAACAAGTCACTTATTAACCAATTTTCTTATAATGAAATTATTAATTACAAATTTACACCATAAATCTTTTTCACATAGAGTGAAATAAAGTAACATATTATATGTATTTATTGTATGTTTTAAATGAGCGCCAACTGAGTGTTATATTTTATTTTTTTAAATATATATATTTATCACAAAAGAAATGTTTGTTTTTTGAACAAAATTTTACATAAAATTATGTTTATGCTCTTTATCGTGTTTTTTATTTCTTCTTTTCACATGTGTCAATTTCTTCCATAATAGGTAATTTATGAATTGTAATTTTTTCATAAAACAATATACCTATCTTTTGGCCTAACATACAAAATGAGTACATAAGCCTAGATATACAAAATATTTCAATTATTTGTATAATCTTGTGATTAGTAAAAAAATCTGGTATAGTTTTAGTCATAATATAGTTTAAAATTTTTTTCTTTATTGATTCTGATGTTACATTCGTTAGAATATGTAGAGTCTTGATTTGATAATAGCATGGGTTCATATCCCAGCCCATATCATATATTATTTGGGTATAATTACCAAGTTTAGATCACCAAGTCATTAAAAATCGATGTTTAATTTTCATAAAATAATTCCTAAAACACCCTCGAGTAGAATCTTGAACCAACTGAAAAGCTTGTTCTCATTACTTTATTTACAAACTTCATCAATCGTAATCTTAATTTCAGTCCGAATCAAACAATGCCGAACTATTGATAATATTGTTACCCTGATGATAAAGATGGCTGATGTCTGAACAATGATTAATACATATAATGTAGTTATGCGGGTTCCCGCACCTCTGCTCCAATTACCAATATCCCCTTAGTAAAATATTACAGTGAGCAGATTTCATAACAAATATTACAAAACAATACTATATTTATCGAGGTCTCTCAATGTGACCTACCCGTCCTCTCTTTAACGATCTACAGTATCTTTGTAGTCATATTAAACGATCCATTCGATTGCATATACATAAATATAGGTATTATTTTTCATGGAATATTACCAATCGTTTAAGAAGCCTTTATTGCCATAATACAATCTGTCATTTGTATCGGGACAAACGTTAAAATCTTCCATTCGACTGCCGATTGCGCATTTTATGAACAATATTACGAAACTAAATAGTCTTTGCCTTTTATTCTCGTACTCATATTTTAACGATGTTCATAAAAGATTTGACAAGTGATAATAAATTGGAAAATAACGACGTATAAAATAAGTTTTTTGAATCGAATATGTATTGCTACGATCTGGAACAAATCGGTACTAATATTTAAATCATATATATAAACATTAGATATCACATTTCATATAAATATTTCGT
>JAGTTH010005717.1:0-37729 GCA_022606485.1 Agraylea sexmaculata | reverse complement strand
GGGCTGGAACGGATTAATGGCATTGTATGGGAAAAATTGCTTTGAGATATGATTGTTTTGACATACGACGACAATCCCAGAACGAATTAAATTCGTATCTCGAGGTACCACTGTACCACTGTAATTCATTACATATTAGTTTATCTAGATATATAATATTATCAAAAATTGAATAATTACAACTAATAAAGAAATTATATTTTTTTAATAAAAATGTAGTTTTAAGTCTGCGTATTTTAGCTTGAATCAGTTTCTTGTCTCTCCTGTAAAATTTGGCAAAATGGACTTACGCAGTCTGTAAAGAAAGCCAACGACATACTACAAAAAATCTATTTTTTTTCATGAATTATTTGTTCAATATTAAGATTATTGGCAGCACGACAAGTGTTTAGATTAATTGATTGATATAATGGCAAGTGGTGTATAATAATGATGGCAGGTCGCGTGGCTCTGTTGATGTTGTCCCGTCAAACCCGTTATTGAACACAGGACCATCGTCCTTGCATCATCGAGGAAACCAGTCCACCGCCAAACAAACCCTCACACTTTTTATAATAAAAAATAAATAAATAAAAACAACGAGCTACAACCTGACCTAACAAGCTAATCAGTGCTCCCAACCCGCTGCTCTTTGTTTTGGTCTCCTTTATTATAACCTGGGGGGTCACAATCTATCCAGTCCAGTTTGATTATTTAAACAGTCTATTTTTAGGATTCACAATATTCACACGCGAATATAAATAACCGTTGGACCAATATAAAATATATCCCAAAAAACGGGAGACCGTTAGTCGTTATCTTCTAACACCTGCTCTGTACTAGTTGCCTTAATTGCGGTACTTAATTTTTTTTATTAGAAATCATAAAATTAATCTTGAATCAGTTTGCATATACATTTTAAATTATTCTGAAAAAAAAACATCTACTTGCGCAAGACTCAAACCCACAAACTTCAGTTTAAGGGGTCCAAAACATACATGAACATTATTACGCATTTCAACGTAAATCAAATGAATAATCGCCTAAGTATTTACCTGGAAATCAAGGAAATCTGATTAAACCTGGATCAAGACGACGCATCTGGATTTTATTAATATTATTCCCGATTTCCCAGTCGTAATAACCGACCGAATCTATTTTTTTCGACTTTGAATTTATTTGCACATAAGAATATTTTTGATCCTAGTCATTAAATATATTTTCTCTACAGAACACAGGGAATGATCCTTTTTATTTTAATACATTTTAGTATTGATTAATTAATTATTATAGTATAAACGAACCGAAACTTATGGCCGTATTCAATATAATAGTAATTAACTTATAAAACATTTTATAAATAATTTATAGACGAAATGGGGTGACTGGGGAAATGTTTGATAATTTATTATAATTAAATAAAAAAATTGTACACCTATTTGAGTTGTTTAAATAATGAAAAACCTCTTCCAAGAAGGTGTTGTATAAATAAATAAAATGTATTTTTATATTGTTAATTATCAATCAACAGAGGTGTGTGTTAAATATGTTTAGTTACTTATAAAAATGTTTTTTTTAATATAGTAAATGGAAAATGAAAATATTGTTTATATTTTTTTACTTGAGGGTATTTGAACTCGTGCTCTAAATAAACTATTAAAAAATTAGAATTAAATATTGTAAAATTATTATCGATTTTATAAACTTTTTGCCCGGTAGTGAATTATCACTATGACCGATCATTAATTATAAGGCGTAAGTAAAAGTCAAATAAATAGCCATTAAATATTATATAAAAAATATGGCAATTTATAAATGCAGCGTATTACATTATTGACTCGTGCCAAATAATTTACAAGCATAATAAACTTTATTTCCTACACAAAAAAAAAAAAAAAATAGTTCGTAAATTTTTTTAAAAATTATTTCTGTATGCATTTCATCGAATTTTATCCCAGGAGAAAGTATTAGACTCGTTAGTGTGTATCCAACCGGTATATTTTTTTATTAAACTATTAAATAAAAATATAGACGCCGAATCCATTTATGTCATTTGAAATCGGATAGCATTTCATAGAAGTAAAATTGTTATAGATGCGAATTTGGCGCAGCAAATTGGCCGATCAATTATATTTTTACGAGCGCCACTGCATTTATAAAATTAATTCTGTGAATGTTTTGGATTTTTTTTTTAAAATGCGATCGTTAAAATTGGTTATTTATAGTGTTTTAACTGTTGATTAATTTAGACCACCGTGATGCTAGATAAACAAATGTAAGTACGGTAATATAATGTACGGTTGGTACGGTGGCTTAATGGATGAGGTCATATTAATAATGCAGCTTGACTTCGAGTCTTGTAAGTGTAAAAAAAAGTCTCATTTATCCGTTTTGTTTCGGCCATCACCCCGTGTTTGTTGTGTGAAGCGATCTTTAAACTTTTTGTGCTCCCCTAATATTATAACAATCTCAACCGTCACAAGGGAGGGGTTAAAAAAAAATTAATATCAAATAATATTTTTTTAAATAAATCAATATTGATCAACATTTAAAAAAAATAATTGCGATTACCGTACTTAACAAAATAATTTATGCATTTATTTACGCCCCGAGGAGCTTTTTTTATACACAACAACGTGTTAATTAATTGTCTGTCGATGATCTTAACTATTACTAGTTACACAGGTCACCGACTTAATAATCGGTTTTACCTTACAATACAGCAAATCAGAGTTAACCTGGATCAAGAGGATAGATCAGCATTTTATTAATATTATTCCCGATCTCCCAGTCGTAATAACCGATCAAATCAATTTAAAAATTCTTGACTTGAGTAGGATTTTAACCCATGATCACAGTAATTATAGTCACGCTTCTTATCCACTGAGCTATGAACTGGTAATCGCTTTATTAATTTTTGATTTATTTTAACAATAAAAGTGGGCAATCTTTTTGCGAGACAATATTTTTGTTAAGTACGGTAGATATTGATGGAATGTCATTGATACTGTTTTACTCTGATTTCCATTATTGCAATATGGATTAAATGAAAAAAAAAACATTCAAATCAAAACCAAAATAAAAAATCCACTCTTTGGACCGTGTGTATACGAATAGACTGGAACTTGGTAGTATGGGTGTACACACATACGCATCCCATGCACACACTCTCATTAAACTATTATGTTTTTGATTTGACCAATCACGACCGTTAACAAGTTTTCTCTCTTCAGAGCATGTTTAAAGTTTGACTTTTGCTCTACAAACATATCAAATAAAGAGCAGAAAAAATCCTCAACATGTTCACATATTACAAAATTAAAGAAAAACTAAACTTATGATGGTGACGACAATAATACATACTATTTTATAACAAATATACTGTCAACCTTATGAAACAAACTAGCAGAAAGTTTGATTATATGAAAGGAATAATTTATGAAGAAAGTCAAAGTATTTAGAAATTTAAGAGACTTGAAATTGATATTCAATCTAAAGTAAAAGCATCCCCCAATCAAATATATACATAGATAGAAATTAATTGTAAAAAATAATATTCAGATTTGTTTGATATCTTCATTGGTTTATAGAAGGGTTGTTGAGGCTCTGATATTATTCACTGTTGATTGATGAACTCGTCACGGAATCTCATATCCTTAAACCCCTGACAAAATCATCTCCAAAGCACACAGAAGCCGAATTATCAAACGACCTCTTTTTAAAAGCATTAATCTTGTTGTTTGTCTTATTTTTTTAACGCGTGAGAATGTCGCAGGTATTGTTAATTAATTATATGACACGCAAAAAAATGTGTCGTTGCGCTGAATCACACTTTTCCATTTAAATATTTCCAAACGGCCATTATGCAAATTATTAATGGCCATTAACAACGCATTCTCGTTAATAAAATTTATAAGAGTGCGCGCATTTGTCACACAATTTTAATAAAGTGTTAAAACGCTCCACATATTAACGATTGGAAAAAAAACCAGTTTCAGAGCAGAAAAGTGTGCACCGATAATCTGGAACGGTTTTTTTTCTATTTGGTACCGAGTTGAGATTTTTGATTGACGTTTTGTGACTCGCATATAATTAATAAATATATCTAAATATGCAAATCGAAAAGAAATTTCTACTCCACGTTCACAGAGATGACAAATGACTTCAAAGATGGATCACTCGAGGTTTGGATATCTTTTTTCGGTATCTATCGCATTTACATAATATTATCATATTCGCATCTACGCATAGATCAACTGATAAAAAAATTATATAATTTAATATTTCCCCCCCGCAAAAAAAAATCATACTAGAGTAATGTGAAATAAATAACGAGTTTTGAAATAAGAGCAAACTATTTTGTCTATTTACCGATTTAAATTAATTTAATAAAACTTACAAAGTCATGATGCAGTATCCTTTTTGCTTATACATAAGTTTTTTTTTATTAAAACACGCTGATATCATGTTTGAATTTTGATTTATAGATTAATTGTTTATTCAAGATTTCCATTCAGGAGCTGAGTGGAATAAGGGCGTATACTGAAATTGTCAGCTTTGAAAGAACACAGATTGATAGAGCTTATTTACAGAGTAAAATAAAATGAAAAGCGTATTTATTATCAGCCCTTATTCCACCCAATTTATTTCATGCTGAATAACCGCTGTATTTTAGGAGGGTGGTGGTGAATATTTTTAGTGAAACAGATTTTTTATTAATTAAAAATTAAATTAACTTATTATTAAAAGTGCTTTTAGAAACGAGTTTGGGCCACCATCTTGGAATCAGCTGTTTTTGTGAAGTACTCAGTAGTGACTGTTATGTGTGTTTTGTGTCGGTATATAATATTATTAATATTTTTTTCGTTTATATTTGCGATACCCTACCACCCTGTATAATCCCCAAATAAACTTTTAAATGTATAAAAATTTATTATAATAATCTAATTTTAAAAAACGACAAGATATTTATTATAAATTATTTAGCGAGAAGCAAAAGACCTATTATTAGATTTAATTATTAATAAACAATGTAAATATAGAAATTATATTTCAAACCTTCGTATTAAAAATTTAATACGACCTAACTTGGTTATTTTAATTATAATTTTTATGTTGTCCATCCTAGTAATATTAATTTTGTTCTATAATAAAATAGACGTGTGTGGGTTGAGAATTGATGAGGTATGTTAACATTTATTGTAAGTTAACCAATAATATATAATATTTATTAATTAGAAATGCGTGTATATTTTATCCGGTTTGAAAACCGAGGCTACTTTGTAAGAAGCAAGCTCAGGAAATTACATCGCATTCATACTGCATTAAGTTAATAATCGTTTCGTATCTTTGCGTTATTAAACTCTATGCATTTGTGAGTTTAAAATATTAACATTGAGGCTGTATTTTAAAATATCGATGTTGCTAATTGGCCAGGTGATTTGGACGTGACAGATAAATAAATAAAAGAAGTTCTTGTACGTGATGCCAACATTTTCAGACTACCGAAATATACCGTATTGATAGATTACGACGATAAAATGCAGTAGCAGAATATATCAATCAATATTCACTGAGAAATTGTTCACTGGGACAAATGTTTTTCTTTTATAGACATATCACAGATATAGCTATCAATTTCTATACTTGAACAAGTATTATTGAAATTGATAGAAAGAGTATTTAATACTTAGTAGTCGGAACACGTAAACTTTTAAGGTTAATTAATCGCAAATGATGGACGTGTATCTTTGATACTCTTATCTACTATCAAGGAAAGAACGTGCCCCAAACAGCGCTCATTAACTATTTATAAATACTAAAAATAAACTTGAAAAATATCACCAATCGAATAAAATAAATCATGTATAAAAACTATAATATTTTTAAATGATACCCCTTCATACTTTATTATACTTAAAATTTCCAAAACGCAACAACAATATGTTTCATAAGAAATTCAAATAAATAGATTTTATTTTTAATGCATTTTTCTAAATTGAAATAAAAAGGTTGTGATTCGTCGTAACCTATTGATGATTTTTTCCATTATCATTAATTACCGCATATAATTTTCACAATTAAAGATCTTTATCGAGAAAAGGCATATGTGTGTTCAAAATATTACAAAAAAGATTGTTTTACACAGATACAGGGTGGACTTGAAATAACTGAGAATATTTTGGTTATTTAAAAATTAAAAATATTAATATTGCTTTTGAAATCGAGTTTTGGCCACCATCTTGGAATCAGCTGTTTCTGTGAAGTACTGTGTATTGTGTCTGTTATACGTAATTAATATTTTTAATTAAAAAAAAAATAGCCGTTTATGTTTCCGATACCCTACCATTCCCTAAAATATTCTCAGTTATTTCAAGTCCACCCTGCTTAAGGCTTTTAGAATCAAAGGCCTCCAAAAAAAATTATTAGCATTTTTTTAAATATTTATTGGAACGACTTTTGACTATAAAACGATGATTACATTTAAAATGTACATTTTTTTTTGCTAAATTTGACTCGAAATGGATTTGGGAGCTTTTGATTCTAGATGCCTTATTTATTTTATGTTTTCGGTTATATCAATATCATTTAAAAAAACACATTTTTCCTAAAACAGACGATAAAAATACATATTTCTATATAAATTTGATTCTTTTGAAACCTGATTTTTATGCCAAGGTTTTGAATTATTGTTTATTGCTTTGAAAGTTCTTGTATTCTGATATTTAAGTTAACTTTTTATTAATAAATAATAAGGCCGGAGTCTCTTTGTATTGATTAATGGGCTAAATGTCAATCACTGTAGTTTGAAAGCAGCTCCAATTACAGTTAATATTTGAATATTGTGTCCTTCATGACTGTCATCTTTGATGGAATTACAACATGTGGGAAAGCTTCAGTCATTCAGTTATGCATGTGGGCCAATTTGGGACCATCAAGCTACTTTCAGTGTGACGAAAGATAACAGATCAATGGGAAAGTTGTCCTTTGCGTGGTTCATCTCCACACATATCAAATAATATACGATAAAATCTCGAACAAAAAAATATATCGACACGGTCGGCCATCAAATGATCACCAAATACCGTTTTAATTGATGGTCGGCTTATTTTGAAGTAGAAATAAACGATCGATTAACTGTGTTAAGTGAAATTGTGGCTACGCTACTCTGATAAAATTAATGTGTTGTTATTTTTAACATACACTATAATTGATTTTTATTCTTAAGAGAGACTTGAATATTATTTTTTTTAGTGCTACAAATATTGTAGTCATGAGTCCCAAGTAAAAAAAAAGATTTGATCGGTAAATACGACTGGGAGATCGGGAATAATATTAAAAAAAATCTCGAACGATCAACTTGATCCAGGTTTACTCTGATTTTTTGGATTGTAGGATAAATATTGAATAATTCTACATAATTTTCTGCGTAATTAGTCGATTTATGGATTTTAAGTGATTTTCACAGTGCTCGGTTTTTCTGGCTGAAATGATGTAATGACTATTTTTATATTAATTGATCAAATTTGGTTGATTATATAACCATATATGTAATAGCTCAATACAAATATTGTGTTCATGGGTTCAAATCCCGCTTAAGTAAAAAAATAATTGAATTAATAGGTTATTACGACTGGGAGATCGAAAATTATATTTTATAAAATCCCGATCGATCGTCTTAATCCAGATTTACCCTGATTTATAAATCGGTGACCTGTGTAACTAGTAATAGTTAGGATCATCGACAGACAATTAATAAACACGTTGTTGTGTCTAATATTATAAAAACCTTCTCAAAAAGTCGATCATAGCATAAATAAATAAAATTTGTAAAATTATATTGATTATTTAATATATTTTTTTAAGTTAAGTGTAATTTTATATTGTAAATAAAATAAATAAAGAATAACGCTGCTTTTTTATAAATATTGAATACTTGTGAATATTTTTGTGTTATTATTTAAATTCAATCATTTTTGCAGTTTTGTTTATTTAAAATAAATTTACATATATACAATAAAAGTGAAATGTCTTAAATTTGTATTTGGATGCATTTATTATTTGAAATTTGATTAATTTGAATTACATATAAAAATAAAACTTTCATTTTTGTTTCGTTATAAATTCATATTGTCTGTGTCATCGTTTGTTTACACATTTCGAAATGGGAAATTAAAAATGTTTTGAATCACAATGCTTTATGTGATAAAAATTTCTATTTTATTTTGAGAAAACAGTTTTTTTTTATAAAATCTCGAAAAGGTTGTGTTGGTATCTTTAGAGATAAGGTTTCATTGATTGGATCGGACCACGCGTTGATTTCATTTGCGTGGGAGTTGACAAGTCGGCAATCCAGCCTACATTTAATATACATATTATTATTTTAGGGTTGGTCATTAAAGTCTACATATTCACGTTATATATGTAAATTTTAAAATTTCACCCCCGACATACTGTTGGCCTTTGTTTTCACTAACGAGCCTCGTGACCATATTTGGACACTGTCCCGTTCACCAAGCAATTTGATAAAGTCGATATTATAAGATGCCATAAATTTACATACAGGCGAGTTCCATCACTAACTAATTAATTAATTTATTCACAATTTTTATATCATAATGGTTGAAATTAATTTTAGGTACCTACTAACCTTGGATAAAAATAATATTTAAATAATTTAATTTGAAATTAAATCAAATCCGTAATCCAAAGTCTATATAATAGGAAATGTATACTGCGTATAATTAGGTTGACAATAATGTATAGGGAATATAAATTTTTTAAATACATTTTTAGTTGATTGATTGGGAGAAAAGTTGAGAATATATTTTTCTAGTCCATGATATTTAAATAAAAATAGGATTAATTCATATAGTTTCGATGAATTAAATAATTTATTACACAAATTAGTCTCATGTTAGCGGCGGGTACTTTTAATTCAGGTAAATACTGAATGACACCGCATTTTATTATTAGCTGAAAAAGCATAATAGCTGCAATAAGTTGTGTCTACAAAATTTGTAATCATGTGTTCAAATCCCACTCATGTCAAAAAAAGTATTATAAATCCCGATCAATCGTCTTGATTCAGGTTCTCTCTGTATTCCTGTTTTGTTATGTAAATACTGGCATGATAATTAATGAGGGCAGAGCCGCTCTGTCGGTGATCTATGTAAAGCTTCAGGATTCCTAGGCGTGCGTTGCCGTAAACGTACACCGTAAAGACGGCAATAGAGTCTCTTTGCGTTACTTTTAATCGATTTTTTGTTAATAAGTGCCTCGACCGAGGCTCAGACGAGGCATTAACTAACAAAAAACCGATCATAAGTGTAGCTAAGTAGCTCTACTATCGTATTTACGGTGATGTATGCCTGTGAATCCATTACTTAAGAAGTAAATATAATAAATTTAGTTAGGTTATTTTAGGAAATTTTTTTTAGATTTACCTGTCGTTTATTTAATTAACTATCACTTACACAGGTAATCAACAGGTTGTTTTATACTTAATAATCACACAGTGATTCACCTTACAATGTAAGATATCAGTGTTAACCTAGATGGAGACTATTGGTTGGGATTTTATTAATATTATTCCCGATATAACAGTCCTAATAGCCGATCGAATCATTTTTTATGTATTCGAATGGGATTTAAACCCTTGACCACAGTATTAGTAGCTGGACTCTTGTCTGTGGTCTATGATGCAACTCAATTAATATATGAAGAAATTCTGCCACAGAGAATTCAAAGGGACGTGTAAGTTGTAAATTATTGCGAGTAGAACTAATATCGGAGCTGTTGTCTGATGATTTATAAGAAGCATGTCCATTTTTAACCATGGCTGCCGAGAGCACATACGATTTTGATATTTATGGAATAAATATGCAAAGATATTCTTTCCATATCGCTATGCAGATATGGTGAGATCCAATAAACTGTAATCACCGCTCGAATATCGGCCATTTTATAGTCACCGTGCGCCATTTCATATCATACATCATCTTCAGCCTTAAAATAGATCATTTCAAAATAAATATTTATCAGGTAATGTGTGGAGACGAACTACACGTTGAATTTCTCTCGGCTTATTTTCATAATAAATCCCAACGCCGCGCCGGGAATTTATTTATTTGGAATGGATTTACATGTAATCGGCGTAATTCAGAATAGTTGTTGGTTCATATATCTTGGTAAACGATATAGAAAAGACAGATATTTGATTGCAATGTGTATATACGGTAAACTATATGTATGTTGTGAGACTTATTATAGAAAGCGGGTAAACAACATTTTCACTGTGCGTATGTATGGAGAGTTTGTATGAGCACCTGCTTTATGCTATCATCATTAGAAAATAAACATTTTATAAAACACACATTTCATAGGAAACTATGCGATGATCTTGAAATTAAACGCCTCATAAAGGTAATCATTAATCAATTAAACATTCTTTCACGTACTTTAGTTCTTGAATCATTTTTTCCTTCGCACCTCTTTCTATACAAAGATTTATAAACAAATAATTGGACATTTATATTTATTCTTATTATATATAGGGATATGTTAGTCACTTTGATAGTTAATAATTTAATTGATTTGATCGGGGACTTCGACTGGGAGATCAGGAATAATATTAATAAAACCTCGATCGATCGTCTTGATCCAGGTTTACTCTGATTTCCTGTATTGTAAGGTAAATACTGATTATTAAGTCGGTGACCTGTGTAATTAGTAATAGTTAGGATCACCGACAGACAATTAATTAACACGTTGTTGGTTATAAAAAAACCCTCTCACAAAAAAGCTCTATAAAGCGTAAAATAAAATAAATTACGATGATGAACAAAACGTTTAGATTCAATTGAATTGTTTGTTAAAATAATCAATATTTCCCACACGTAAATGTGTTTAACTATTATAATACAATACGAATGCTAAAATTATGTTAACATTTTCAATATTAAGTTAGTAAGTGATATAATATAGAAACTGGGAAAATAACCATTCCACTGTTTTCACCGAATTTTGATAAAATAAACTTGGGTTAAAAAAGGCAAAAATGATTCATTTTTAAGAGACAGTTTCAGACTCGAGAGTTAGAGAGTTGAGCTTTTTTGTGCTATCAAAAATGAACCGATAACTCTCGAGTCAGATTTTAGATCAGTTTTAACAAACCGACCCTTAATGTTATATTTTATATGATAGTGGTTGATTATTTTATGAATTGATGGAATTTATTGACAATATATGTTTTTGTGGTATCTAAATTTAATTTTTCATTAGCAGAATATGTTCACGGGCTCACGAAAGGGGTAGTTTTTAGTTGGTAGAATGTGGCGTTTTTCTTGCTTTGGAGTTGTATAATTTTATTATTTAAGAGAAGTAATGTTTGTTATTGAAAAGGTGCATAAATCGTGTGATATCTTTGATCGTTTGCGATGTAATTAATCGCATTGTGTTAATGGTTGAGCCGATGTATTAAATCTGTCCAATGTTTCTGTGTTTGGAAGCCCCGGGCGACACAAATACTAGGCGATCGCGTGTCGGCAGTTCATAATTCTAAACAAACAAACAAACAGTAGTGTATTTATTATATTAATACTTAGTAGTATTATAGTTTGGTTGGTGGCATTCCTAAAGTATGGGCGGCGGTTCATGTCTTTGATTAGACGGGCCTTTTCTACAATTTATCGCCCATTTCTGGCAATACTTGCCGACGAACATTAATCAATATACAGGTGTTTGATTGGCTTGTGCTGTGATTTTAAATTATTACACTTTACACACAAAACTACATCACATTTGTAACGGAATGCTCAGATTCCAAACATTGCCTAGAGTCGACTTATGATGTTTATTTTGGATAACCTTAAATATTTTATTAACTAAACTATTAAAAATACTTTTTAAGTATTCTTCTAGATGGATTTATTTAGTCTCTGATGATGACTACTCGTTTGTAGTAAATTTAGTGATAAATTATCTTGGCTATTACTTTTTATCGATTAAAAATTAACTAAATTCTGCGAAACTTCAAATCACCTTTAATAGAAAAATACTTTTTTTTATAATTAATCATCTATAATGGCGGCTCAACTTAACTCAATTTCAAAGCCATGAAAGATTTTTAATTTATAATAATTTTATTTTAATTATTTTTGCAATCCTCTACCGCCCTTTAAAATATTCACAATTATTTCACATCCACTCTCTATAATCGAAATGCTACTTACTGTGATTGAGAAAAGGGCCGTAAATCACGAAAAATTTAATAAGTAATTAACTGGCTACATTATTAATATATTTTATTTAAAATTGAATAAGTGCTTAGTAAGCAAATATTGTAGTGATTGTTAAATTTTAAATAAAAATTTCATAGTGAAATAATTTTATGTATATTATTCAAAATTAGATAATATTATGAAGTAAAAAAAATATGAATGAATTCGTTAAAAATATATCTTTATTTATGCATAGATCGTATAAAAATGATAATTATTTATTGTAATTATAATAATTTCCACATTTTATTTAAACGAGTGTTAACCCCCTACAACAGATAATTTAACCTTCTTTAATTTAAATGATTATTCAATTTGATATTAAACAGTTTGAAAAATATTAAATATTAAATATTGTACACATTGTTGCTGCAAAAAATCATTTTGATTTCCTCAAATACGAGGCGAAATCGAATTAATCTTGTAACCACTGAGCAAATAAAGTGCAGATTTTTATCGGAGGGTTCCCCACTTAATAAAATATGTCAAAGTCTTCAATAAATCGGGGGCACAGGGGTTCAAAGGCCCTGTCACCCGAAATATAATGCCATAATTTATATATTATTATTATTCCGTACTGAAATGGAATGGGATGGAGGGCAAAACCTCAGACGAATTATTAACTGTCAATACACAACATCAAAAGGTGATTTTTTTCACCTGGATATCTACACGTGAATTTACTTGAAAATAACCAAATCAAATATGTATGAATACAATCTGATTTTATACATTTTTAAATAATACATCTAAAAACGAATTGTTTACATATCATTCAGCAAAGCGTGAAGTTCCGAGCTTTTTGATTTGTGTGTATTTTCTTATAATTTTAATGACAATACTATGACTTATGGACGAATAGCAGATACTACACCGCTAATAAAATGAATAATTTATAAATTAATATCACACCAGTATTGAGAAGGGTTGTGAACGATATAAATCATTGTAAAAGATAGAAGTGTGAGAATAAACATCATATAACATATCGGGCGTGACATCCTTTCACAATATTACATCCATCGATATACAATCAATTATTCAACAAAATAAACAATAATTTAAATGATATATTGATATAATACTTGGGAAGAAATGTGTGTTGAAATAATTTAATTATTTAATTGTAATTGGAGTCATTGAGCGTTGCTTATTTTAGTAGGCAGAATATTATAGAGATTTAATTGATATGCAATATTTTACAATAAGGAAAAATTTATACGCATAAAAAAATAAGGGTTATTATATAATCAATTTAGTTTTTTTATTAATAACAAGTGGTGGAACAAATATATATTCGGTATCGGAGTGTTGCACTGGTTTAATTTATTTATTATTATCTTATATTCCCACATAAATCCAAGAAGCGTATTTTATAAATAAACAATAATTTCAAAATGATTTTATTATTAATACTATTAAATATATATCATACATTTAAACAATTAAAATAATTATACAGGTTTGTGTATTTACTTGAGTGAACTATGGTTCTAATATAACCGAGCTTGATCGATACCACCGATATATTAGTAGTCCATACAACTGGATGTATAAATATCAAGATGGCGGACCAAGTAGACGAGTCTGAGTGAGACAATTAGTATTATCTCTGTCAAAGTCATCTTGATATTTAAACATCTAGTTGTATGGCCTGCTAATATATCGGTGGTTTGATCCAATTTTAATTTAGTATGATAAAGTTTTTGTAATCCTAAGTCACATATCCCTTTATGGTTATTTGATGGGCCCCAAAATACCACAAGTCCGAAGCTCTTTAAATTCACAGACCGTCACTGGGAGAAATACCCATGACTTTGAATTGTTGCAGAGGCTAATTTATTAAGATTCACCCGCACATTTAAGCTACTATCCTTGAAGATAATTGTATGTATATAATTTATTATAAATATATATTTTTTTTATTATTATTCACGGTAGATATGAGTGGATAGCGTATCTAAAGAGCCGCCACACAGCGTCACTCATCGCTATTCGATATGCCGGATTAACTGAATCAGACCTCCGACCACCATATATATTATAAATATACAATTAATAATATAATTTGCCTTAAATAAACGAATACTTGAATAGACACATTTATTAAAAAGAAGCTGTGAAGGATATTTTGTAGGATGAAACCGCATCCTGCAAATGTTCGGTTTTACAAAATTAATATATTTAAAAATGAATATGATTTCCTGATTTGTGAGATATGGGTTTAAATAACCAGTATGGTTTAAATAATATAAACTGCAGTACGTAATTATAAACAGCATTTAGCATTAATTAATACAAATCAATCCAAATAATATTGAAGCATAATATAATTATTAATTTTTAAAATACGTCAACATGTCTTTATAATTTTTTAAATTCAATTTGACAAAAAACAAAAAATGCTCTTTTTCCTATCTTTTTTAATTATTGTGTTCCAACTGACGAGTGCTGCATTATCACCACTGCAATTTGGGATCTTCCGTAATGCTCTAGTGGTACTGTAGTATGATATAATAAAATATGTTTTTAAAAATAAAATAAAAATTGTACGCAGCAAAAATCGTTGCTTTATATCATTTCTTACATTTTTTATTTTAATCAGGAAGAATATTTTAAAGACAGCAAAAATATATTTTTTTTCAACACAGTTTGGGGTCGGATTATTAGATTATATAGAAATAAATATCATCATCACTAACACGTCCAAATTGAAATTTTATTAAATTATTATGCTGGATGGAATAAGGGCGTATACTGAAATTGTCACTTTCAAGATAAGCTCATAAAACATTCTATCATTTATATGATGAAGTTTTGTCTAGAGAAATTCGAATTTATTTACATGAGTCATTTTACGGAAGAAGGGCGTATCTGTCCTTATTTCACCCAGCTTTCAGCGAAAATATTTTTGTGGTATTATGTTTTCTTTATAATTCTTTATAATGGAGCAACTTTATATAACAACATATAAATTATTGCTTCCTACACCTTACTTTATTTTATTTTATATATTTCATACAAACATTTTTTTATAATACTATTATTATTTTTTTATATACGTACTTTTTTGTTTAACTTTTTAAAACTATTGTTTGGTCTTTAAAAAAGCTGTATTGAGCGTTTATATGGAAGTAAATAAATAATTATATTGAAAATTGAAAGATACAATTTTTTAATAAATTTACCAACTTAACCTAACGGTATTGAGTATACACGATTGATTTGATTATATTTTGAATAATGTAATGATCTCCTTGTTTGTAGAGTGATCTCGGGTATCTTTATTATTAAATTCGCCCCTCGGCACGGATTCGAACCTGCATTATTAGTATTAAGCTACTGAGAAATGTTCATGGTCTAATTGTAGTGATATAATTTATCCACATGTAAGTATTTATAGTGTTGAATCTCTAGTCACGAATGTACCGCACGACAATAACATAGATTCAATTACAATATTATTATGTATTAAATGCCGCGCATATTCATAATTATTATGATGAAGATTGAATTTTGCAGCTTAATTCATATGGAATGGATGGTTTGATGGACAGTGATGCTGATGAAACGTCAAAGCAGAGTGAGAAGAAACACCACTACTAATTATCATCAACCACTAGACTGTATTTAAAATATTTTATAAGAAATGAATTTATATTAAGAGTTAATTAACGAGCGGAAAAAGGCGATGTGCGGTTTTAATCCTACTCTGTATTCACAATCTCAATAGTAGATAAACTTCGCAAGAGTCGCAAGAAAGGCGGTGATTGGTCACAAATTATGCCAATGTCTCACGTGAATCATTTTGACCAATAACGGCTATTAAAACACCCCCCACTCAGTTACGAAGGAGTTTCATATACAACAATTGCGAATACACATTAGTTATTGTCCAGATCACAATTGCGACGGGAGATTGAAAAACAAAAATTTAAAAAAGGGTTAAAATTAATAGCTTAATAGCTCCCGTGGCTATAAACATTGTAGTCATGGGTTCAAATCCTGCTCAAATAAAAAAAATGGGAGTTCGGGAATAATATTTTTATTTTATTTATTAAAAAACAAACAGCTTCCAGAAAGTATCGAGAAGCCTATAGTTTTAAACACAGTAAGCCAAAAAAAAAAAAAATTTAAAATTTGGTCATAGAAAATAAATAAAAAGAGACATGAGATTATAATAAAATGATCCATGTGAACAAGGATTAAATAAAAGAAAAGGTTTATAAAAAATTATTAATATAATCCCTATCGATCGCCTTGATCCAGGTTTACTCTGATTTTCTGGATTGTAAGGTAAATATTGATTATTAGGTCGGTGACCTGTGTAACTAGTAATAGTTAAGATCACCGACAGACAATTAATTAACACTTTGTTGTATCTAAAATAGCAAAATTTCTAGTTTTTTTAATAATTAATAGCAATCTGCAGTCAGGCAGAGCCGCTCTGTCAGTGACCTATGTAACTAGAAAAAATTAAGATCACCAAAATATATAAAAACCCTCGGTGCGTATAAAAAAGTGCTGATTTGTATGAAATTACAGCAGTTTATAATTTTTTTATTAAGAATAAACAGTCCTTCGGTATACAATATGAGTTTTATTGATACTCGATTAAATGTAAGGAATGGTCCATTAAATGTAACACAACCACACCTTAGTCTTATTAATGATTAGTCGGCCAGTTAAACTTTTCAATTTAAGTTTAAGAATCTAGCGTATTAACTTATTAGGTGATTGACCGCCGAAGTACGGTACAGCGTAATTTCACCCAAAATGCACTACGGATATTGCAAATTAAACAATACCTTGTTGACGTATTCTTAATTGAACTTCACCTCGAACTTGAACTAATGCAATGACATCATAAAATTGATTTTTTATTATCCTCTAATGACAACATTCATAAAACCGAAGATTCTCAAGCTGTCATAATAAATTATTTTATTATTAACAAACAATTTTTTTCATACAAAAAATGCTTAGGCCCGTTTTAGTATAAAATTTTTATAATACTACCGGCATTACATAATGGAGATAAAAAGATTTTAGTTTCATTTATAAACATGTTGTATAAACTTTATAATAATTGCGCGGAATAAAATTTAAAATGATCTGCAATCCACGATCATTTAAGTATTTGAATAGTGGCGAGGATTATCTCAGTCGACGGGTATTATTTATATGAAGTATGGGGAATGAGCCGGGTTATTATTGAAAATATAGAATATACAGACAAGTCGTGATGTTCCGGTATTCGGAGATAAGATCATCTCACTGTGGATATAATATAAAGTACAGTATTGTGTGATGCCTACTAGTTTGAAGCACTATATGAATATTATATATTAAATATATAACAAGATACAAACACACCGTTACAGTAGAAATGTGTCAGAGTGCGTGCTTAACATGTGTCCAGTACCGTTTCAGATATTAAATTATAATGCTATATGAATGTTGTCGGATCAATGAATACTGCCGATTACTAATTATATCATTAGTTATTTAAATTTACAAATAATAAGCTCCAGGAGAGCTTTGCTTAATAATAAGCACTCTGCTTATTTATGACGACAACGTACTAAAACTAACTACAGAATTAACATCTTATTTAAGTTAATAATTCCTAATCGATGTGGGATAAACCTATCTTCAAAATATATTTTTTTTAATTAAATGTGTACTCTTAATGATCTTCACTAATAATTAATATATTTATACCAAAATGCATTGAAAGAATTCACTCGATTCAAATTTGGTTTTATCCAAACAATCTGTTATTAAGTTTTATATTTGGTTAATGTAGAGTTTATTTTTTGTTATTATTTATTAATCCTCATATTTGTTTCCCATAATTTTTAAAGATTTATATACTCTGTACACATAAGTCTAATTTATAAAATGTTTTGTATTATCAAACATTGTAAAATTCAAATTAAATAAAGAAATTGTAATACTATACCTACTAATGACTTAATGACTAATGACTTGTGTAATATTTATTTAATATAAAATCCATTTTAAGTGATTTATTTTTTTTATATACGTTCATTATACATTAAATCAACATTGTAAAATTCAAATTTAATAAAAAAATTATATTTCATAATAAATATTATCTATTTACTTCTATCCTTGAAAATGGTCAGTTTGTAGATGTTTTTGTGAAATTTAGTTGATGAATTGATTTATACATACTATTATTTATTTTAAACACAAATAAATAAAAAAATGACAGTTACCTATGATTAAATATTAAATAACGTGCAATGGTAGAATGAATTTAGAAATGAATTCAAATATCTAAGCTACATAGAGATTTATGCTGATAGTGGGATTTGAATCACAATTCATTTTGTAGGTACATATAAACTATTTAACATAACCTAATAAGCTCGATTAACATAACCTAATAAGAAACAAAAAGTACATCGATTACAAAAATACCTTAGTTTAATTTCTTAGTCGGTAATGTGTTTGTTTATGAGACGATCGAACATTTTTTATGTCATTCAATACATTGTTAAAGAAGCCTGAAATCAAAATATATAACTAGGCATTAAATAAAATTAAAACTTGTCAAATGAATGATTATTTATTAACCAATGCAGTACTTTTTTATTTATTTATTTAACGCCCCAATGAGCTTTTTTTAAGAGAAGGTTTTTTTATACTACGTATTAATTGTCTGTCGGTAATCTTAACTATTACTAGTTACACAGGTCACCGACTTAATAATCAGTATTTACCTTACAATACAGGAAATCGGAGTAAACCTGGATCAAGACGATCGATCGGGATTTTATTAATATTATTCCCGATCTTCCAGTCGTAATAACTGATCAAATCAATTTAAAAATTCTTGACTTTGAACCCATGACCACAGTATTTGTAGCCACGCTTCTTATCCCCTGAGCTATTACGATGGTTATATAACTAACTATGATAGCCAACAATATTAAGCTTGCTGTATGACCAATCGGAGCCGTTCGCGGAATTATACTATAGACAACATAAGCTGTGAATATTAAATACATAAAATTCGACATGGATTACCAAAGCAGTATTTATTATGTTTTGGTATAAATATCATATTACAAATTCTTTATTTAATTTGAATTTTATATTGTTTGATAATCATAAAAATCTTATGAATTAGAGTATATAAATATTTTTACCTTTAATAACTGGTTATTAATTTTATTTAAAACCATTTTTTTATTTATCTATAATTTAAAATTGCATAATATTAATACAGATGAAGGGAATGCAAGACATAATAATGATAGAGACTTGGTCAAGGTTCGGTGTCCGGATGAGCGGAATTTAACGAATGTTCTAAATTAAATAGAAGTTAGTAAGCCAATTCTAATTATATGTAATACTGTTACGATATTCGAGAGCATTTATAATATTCGATTCAACCAAGAAAAAATGTGAAATGAAGCCGACCAAAGTTGGGAGGACATAGTTGTATAAAATATTAGAGTGTATATGAAATATGACAAGCTGGTCAGCATCAGTATGACAGACAAGCAAGTATGGTAAAGCAAAGTATTATGATTGACGAGGCGAACTAAAGATATGGTCCCCCATGTCAGTCAAATAGAGCAACTACCATGTCTCACTCTCTTTCTAAGCATGAACAGAAGTCACGAACACCATTCACGTGTCAATCTGATATCAATTTGACTCCATTGTGCATATCTTTATCACCCGGCTACTACTGAGTCCGTTGGGATCGATCGAATAAAAAATAAAAGGTGCCCAATCGTCGACATAGCCCGAGGATTCAATTACAGCCGGTAATTCGACGAAGGAATTCCAGATGATGATGATGATGAAGAAGAAGAGAAGTCAGGACGATTTGAAGCTATTGGATTGCGGTTAAAATTTGACCAGACACAATTACCCGCCTAGCGGTACGAGATTATCATTGCTTTTAAACTTTATATCGATTTTGAGGTTGAGCCTTCTTCACTAAATTATTTATTTAATATATAGTTGATAGTGTTCACTTCTGGGTGGAATTTCACAATTTAAATAATTTTTTTGTTGTAATTTTTACAGTATTTTATTACACATGTAGTCATCCTCAAAGTCTTAAACATATCACAAAACACACAAATTACAAAACACATTATTTAAAATTGTAAATGTATAAATAGGCAGTCTTACTCAATATGCTCTTCATCATTGAACAAATATAATATGGCATATTAAAAGTGAATGAGTACTGTTACATTAAAAATATATTTTACATTAAATCAAATAAGCAATTGCCAATAAAATCTTGCGGCCAATGTTAAAAACACGCATCCATAGGTTAAAAAATATGTATGGAGTCAAATAAATTTGAGAAATGAAAGTCAAACCTATAGTTTACATAAAAATATTCTATGAATTTAAACCTAAAGATGTGACATGCGTATTGTTTTCATACATTGGAACGTGATCAGCATTACTATATGCCCATATTATACATATGCGAGCTGTGGCCACCTGCAATATTGTAGTCCCTAAATACGACATTCGAGAGCAACAAGATTGTTCTTACAAAAATAATCATGATCATGCTAATTGTTTGCATAGTTATATATTATTTGTCCTTGAATATATCAAGTAAATTTTAATCAGGCACTTAAGTGAAAGACGGTGTTATGTTATTAGAAAGATCGACAGGTGACAGATAAACAGTACGAGCCGTAAAAGCAGCATACGAAAAATTTAGTGACAAATTCATCTCTGTCTCCCCATTTTGTATTAATCGATCAAAATATGTGGATATGAATCCTGGTCTATAGACAATCAGAAAAGTTAAAAAATAAATTATTAATTTCATTCAAAACAAACAAATAAATTCAATACAAACAGACATAAATATAAATATTCAGCAAGCAACCGCAGGCTATTTGGCCAATAATACCGCAATAAATATTTTAATATTGAAATTGTGTGGACGCGTAGACGATTGAATATAAATTATTATTTATATACATTTTGAGAAATCTACCTTTTTATTATTGATATTTCTAGATAGTATTCGAGAGTCATTATTATCTCACATAACAATAGAATCATAGCCCGAGGAATATCGGTCACAAAGACCTTCATCCATTGTGATGATATCTTGAATATGGTTCACCTTAATTGGCGTGATCATATAAATCCCAAGGAATACATTCAAATGAACTAAACAATAATAGAATCCGCGATGTTTTAATCCAGTTTTGGGACCCCGCACATAATAATATAATAAAAAAACGGATATTTTTAGCATCCCCGTTGGTATGAATCATTTTTGAGCAAAAGAACTATGAATGAAAAGAAAGAAAGCCGCGAGTGGTTTAGAATCGAATGATAAATGGCGATTATCATTTTAATGGCCTTTAAAAGGATCCAGGTGTTCATAGATATTTATGCTAAATTATATACCCGAAAGCGTCGTAAAGGAAATAAATTTAATTAATACGTTGTTTATAATACATAATATATAAACAAGACTCTTGAGGTTTATTGAAATTTGACTAAAAAAAATTTCCGACACAATATGTATAAATATATGTATATATAAAAATATACCATCGATATTAAGGTTTGTAGACTGTGTTAGTCGATTAATTATATTCACATAATTTTATATACGTACTTCACAGAAACAGCTTATTCCAAGAAGGAGGCCCAGTGTCGATTATTTTGTTAATTTTAATTGATATTATTTTTTCACTTATTTTTGCAATACTTTACCATCCCCCTGTTCAAGTCCACCCTGTATTTATATTTATAAAAGATTTCAAACATTTATTTTATAAAATAAATAAAAAATGGAGATACCAATTATGATATTTGATAAATAATAATTCAAATTTTTTTTTGTTGTCTTAAGAATATTTTCTAGATTTCCACAATAAAAAATCCTACTAGATGACATTATTATAAAACTATACTAGTAATGTCAAAAATAATTTAGATTTACGTAGTCAGAAAAGACAGCCGACGATATTTTAAAATGTATATAAATTTGATGGCCGATTATTATTATCAAGTATAACCCAAGTTGTATGTGTATCAGAAGCTTATTAGTAAATATAAAGAATGTCAATAAATGAAAGTTGAACCCATATGTGTATATATATATATATATATATATATATATATATATATATATATATATATATATATATATATATACATACATATATATTATTAAATATTTTAGTGCAAATCTAATATATATTGTTAAAAATTACACAGTTTTTAGATATGTTTTTAATTACCTAAGAGCAGAATCGAAGGATGTAAATTTGTAAATTTGAGTGCCGCGATGGACCGGGCCAACCACCAAAAGGGGTATTGGTATTAAATTACCATTGTATATTTTATCTCTTCATTTGTAGTTGACTTAAAATTAGTTAGTAGTATTCAGATTTTTCGTTAATTTACATTATTTTATTTTACTTCCTGGATCAGTCATAATTGTTGGGTTTATAGAGTGAACTTTTAATCAATGTAATGTAAAACTGATTTTTATTATCCTACTTATATTATATATATTATTATTATTATATATATATATATATATATATATATATATATATATATATATATATATATATATATATATATATATATATATATATATATATATATATATATGAACATATTATCGTTTAATAACCACAAAAAATAATTGTTTTCTCTCCTTGTAAAGTGTCAATTTGTAGGTAGTTTTTTGTGTTAACAACCTATTGATTATTGAGGAATGGGAATATTTTCCTAGTTGCTACCGGATATACTCGTAATAAGAGAGATGATAGTTGTTGGGCAGCACCTGTTCTGGAGGCGGCTCCATCATCATCATCATCATCACCAGGATCAGGAACAGGAACAGCTAACACAACCCACCACCTATAATTATGCAGGATTTATCCCTACACACAGGATGGGCTGGTTATTGCGACTCTCTAACTTTTAATTTATTACGCTCTACATCGAGTGCAATATATGAAATACGACTTTGTATGTCGTGTCGTCCCACAGGCTGGCAATTTTAAATAAACAGTGCGTCTAACTAGAAAATCACTAACCAATTACACTCGAAAATGTTCCGCTATTCGATTAGTATTTAAATCCAAGAGTCGTCGATGTCATTTTTTTATTTATGTGAGAAAACAACAGTTTTTTTAATTAGTCTCTTTAAATGGTATGGATCTAATAGCCAAACTTTCACAAATTAAAACAATTATTTAAATACCAATAGTTTATTAACCATTCATTACTTATTGATGTTTTGAAAAAATACAGGGTGGACTTGAATTAACTGAGAATATTTTAAGGGGTGGTAGAGTGTCGCAAATATAAGCGAAAAAATATAATTAATATGAAAAAAAAACATATATTACGTATTTAACAGACATAATCTCAATAAGTCAATCTTTAATCCTTATTAGTTAATTTACAACCAAAATGATCAACAAATAATCAAATCAACTACAAAATCCACACCTATTTTTTTAAATACCAAAATTAGTAATGCTTGAGGGTAATTTGCATTGGTTAATCGAATTTATTATTTCATTACATTTTGTTATACCACATTATTATTAAGATCCTGAAAATATAGGGTTTTTCAATAAATTTATATTAATTGTCTAAATTTATTAGTGTACATTCATATATATATATATATATATATATATATATATATATATATATATATATATATATATATATATATATATATATATATATATATATATATATATATATATATATATATATATATATTTATATATATATATATATATATATATATATATATATATTTATATATATATATATATATATATATATATATATATATATATATATACATTTTTTATCGGTGAATTGATTTTGATTGAATTATATTAGAATGTAAAAAATACTATCCTTAAAAAATAAAAATTAAGAAATAAATAAATATATTTAATTAAAACTATTAAAGTCATACAGTTACACCGATGTTTAATAATCACCCCAATATACATATACAGGAAATCAGAGTTAACGATATTTGACTAGAATTAACCCAAGATTGATATTTGAAGGCACTTGTCAGTTTGATAAAGGTAACTTTATCCTTGATTGTGAATTATTATGATTGTGGGTTATTAAAGTAATATCAAGTATGACACATATTGTACGGTTATAAGAACAGAAGCCTCATTGATAAATACAGCCTTAAGGCATAACCAAGTGCAGTCATTAGTGAACACCCACAACAAAATAATATTACCAACGGCTAAATTTACCTTCAATCTTACTATAAATCAGCAACTTGTCCCTGCAATTACTTCCTAACTTCCCCTTTTTATTACATAGCAATAGCCAAGAATTTCCAATGAGAACAAGTACTACATAAACCCAATGAGGCTTAATTTGGGGGTGTTCTGGCTGATGATGATAATAATAATAATGGGGCAATCTTTGTGTACAGGAGTTTGACTTATGGAAGCTATTAAGGTAAAGTGTGCCAAAAGTGAACAGCAATTTGACATCGACATGAAATTATCGCCGAAACAACATCACCCCATATAATTATACTCGATACTCCGTTACTCCTATTAAATATCTTAAACACTGAAAAATCTAATCAATATTAAGATATAGGCACTGCAAGAAGAAGATTAAAGGGATTAAATAATATGCTTGTAAGGGATGGATATTTTTTGTAAGAATATTTTCGTGTATGTGAAGAGCTCATAATTTTTTTTCAATTCAAAATAAATATCAAGCTTTTTAGTATTTACGATTAATTCCCCAGTTTTATGACAAGTGGGATTATTGCAATATAATGTAATTTTAAGTATCAAAATAATGATCATCATGTGAAAATACTTAAAAAAAAAACATGTCTGTAGGCTTGATCTCACTCTTATGAATTAATGATTGTAAATTTATATTTAATAAAGGCTCTACTTCATTTTTATAATATTTATGAATGTTTTTGTATGACAATTATACACAGAGTGGACTTTTAATCAATAAGAATGTCTTAATTAGAGGTACAGTATCGTAAAAATGATTTTTTTTTGTATATTACATACGTTTTTAAATTTATTTGCTGATTAAAAGTAATATTCATTAAAATGAAGTATTTTTTGAAGGAATTTTTTATTATCCTACATGTAATTTACCATAATATAGAGCTTATCTGGATTTTGTACATTGCGAAAATGCACTGGTTTTAATCAAAAAAGTTTTATTTGCCATGGAATTATGTGTTGTAATAAAATATTAAGAAAAACATCATGAAACATAATATATATATATATATATATATATATATATATATATATATATATATATATATATATAAATATACATATATTTAAAAGAAAAACGAAATTTTTGATATTATTAAGAGATTTTTAATTAATATAAATTGACTAACGCATTTTCCTTAACTTGAATATCGCATGACGAGAGATCATTATCAGAAGGTAAACGAATATTAAATGTGGCTTATTACTAATATACATGATGATGGTATTTGCAATTATTATCAAACACTAAAAGATCAGGTGTTCTGTTAATTGTTTGCAAGCTTCAGAATTTCTACAAGATCGAGAGTCTTGTAAATTGCGGTGGCAATTATAGTGAACGGAGGAAGCGACCACGGAAGCTGTAATTTACAGAATTTACTTTAAACTACAATAATCAAGCGAAAAATCATTACGAAATTAAAAATAAATAAACATTAGTGAGGTGAGTTAAAATTGAAAAATAATTGTGTCTTAAGAAAAATAAATAAGCCGCGATTTTATCAATCTATTAATTTTCAATGGATTTTTGCTGTTTATTTGAATGTGGGATAATGGGAATATTATTATGAAGATTGTTCAAAGTCGCGCAGTGCTCTAAAATGTTAAGCAATTTGATAATAATAAATGCAATATTCATTCACCCTCTTAGTCTAAGTGTGATAATCCAACACAAATAAATAAAAAAAAATACCATGAGCTAAATGGACGCTCTAACCTATTTTGGGATATTTTAGCAATGCAACGCATTTTTAACTATTTAAATAAATCCTGAGAATAAGGGAAAATTTAAAATTGAATAATTTTATCCTAATAATCTTATTATGTTCAACAAGAAAAGTAATATTAAAAATACTTTAAAAAATAAATCCACCTTTGGTTATAAGCAGAGTCCGCCAAATGGCATTTTGCTACCTTATAATGCTACTTTTGGCAAAAAAGCCACAATTTTGCTCTTTCCAAATAGATTTAGACCCTTTTTATTGAAATAATGAAAAAAACATGACATATGTAATTTATTTAGAATAAATATTTGAGTTTGATTAAAGAAATCAATTTATTAGCTGTTTTCAAAAAAATATAAATGCTACTTTTTAGAGCCACATTTCACAAAAATAAGTACCACATTTTGGTGGACTCTGGTTATAAGAGATTTTACTTCATATGCGTTGCCAAATATCTGTGACCAATCACGACTGTTCTTGGTAAATTAGCTAACTTAAGCATAGATTAAAAAATTTAATTCCATAGTTCGGAATATTCCTAAATTAACATATAGATGGTTATTATCTTACTTATGATATACATAAGTGTGAAGACGACATCCATTATTCTCATTCCCCACGAACGTAGTATAATTACAGTGTATTCACGGAAATTGTCCACAACAGCCCAAGGACACCGTTCTATATGTAAAGCGCCTCTCGGCTATTTTGCATCTTTTAAAAATAATTATTAATATCACCATCGCCGGACAAATAGTCAATATATAAATAAATCATAAATTGATTCAAAGAGGAAGAATACAACCATGTTGTTTGTACTTTATAATTATTTTGTAATAATGACTTTCCTATTTATAATGTGACGTGCAGGTGTGAAGCCAGGAAACCATCCAAGATTTTAGATACAATCACCCGCATTCAATACAAACACCTCAGGCTTTATAATATTATTATGCTTAAGTCTCTATATTTTATCAAGGAAGATTCTACAGTACATGCACCTGGTTGCCAACATTGCTGAGAAGATAAACAATAAAATAGACAAGAACACATATGCGGGATCTTGGGTTCAAGGCGATTCAACAATAATGATTAAATCATAACACTACTCTTTGCATCTTATGTTTGTAGAGCAAATCATAAACTGTAGACACAAATAGTTAACTTATCAATAACTGTAGTTGGTCATAAAATATATTATGTACGATATCAAAGTATGGCACGAAACAGACATGAGTGTTCGTTGATGCTCTTTAAAGAAAACGAGCGCTTTGATTGGCGCTCATGTTTGTTTCCTTTTCTCTCATTGGTGGAAATACGAGAAGCACTAACAAACACTCATGTATGTGCCGCATATAAGCTCTAAAAAAATATGAATAAAGATTACCTTTAATTAATATAATAAGGACTATTTTATGTTGTCTTAGAGAACGTGTGTATATAAATGAATATATTATCCAATAAAATTTCAGATTTATATGGTCTCTTTACTCACCATAATAAACTTAAGCATATTATTAATTTGTATTTTTTCTAGAGAAATTTTAGTGATTGATATTTGATTTAAAAAGAAGGCTAGAAAATAGTACTATTCCTTAAAGTGAAATTTACTGAAGTTTGAAATTTTACTCAATACATTAACATCCAAAAACAACTACGATTAAAAGCGATTCTTCAACAAGAATTAGAACCATCATTAGAATCATAATCATTGAAAAATAAACTAATGTAGAAAAATAAATAAAGCCTAATCGAATAGGTTGGAGTAGGAAATATATGAATACTAAATCCTTTAATATTTTTATCATATTAAACATATTTTTAATCAAATAATTATTTATTAAATTATCTTTGCTATTATTGAAAGCGCTTCTCAATTACACAGCAAATAACACATTTTTACCGTATAAATTAAATTGATCGTGTTATTGCATTTTGTAGCCAGTGAAACGATTATCAAGTTTGGCCAAAATGTATAATCAACAATCGTTTCATTCGTTCCAGTGAATCGGTCGATGAAATAAAATAAAAAATAATACCACTCACATTTTTAATCCACGGCAAAAGTGCAACAAAAACACTCACCTGAAATTGAAAAAAAAAAACACAAATTAGTTTTATAAATTATACAGTATTATAATATATTTTTACCTTCATTTTAATGATCAAGTGATTGATTTAAGATAAGTTAATATTCGTAGCCTTGAATAAATAAAGAATTTTATTGATAATCAGTCAAAATTGAGGCATATATCTAACAAAAAATAAACTGACCTTATTGGAAAAGTAATTTCAAAATATTTTTAGATATATTTAATATTATAATGCACAATAATTTCACATTTTTTTACTTTTACACAAATACTTTCATACAAAAAAATTTTCTAATCGATAAAAAAACCACTTTAAAGCAAAAATGTAATCAAAACTCAAATAAAACCGTCCTATTAAAAAACCAAGTAGAAGATAAAAGAACACATTTTTTTCGCACACATTTTCAGGAACCAATTATGTGCGAAAGTCGAGGTTCGCCTGAAGGTACATATTTTTGAGGTAATGCCGATTTAGTGAAGAAAAAAAAATCTTAACAGAACTATACATTTATTAGGGTGATTTTATTTGAATTTATATTTATTTATTTACGATCCGAGGAGCTTTTATTTTATAAAGGGTTTTTTTAGACACAACGTGTTAATTAATTGTCTGTCGGTGATCTTAACTATTACTAGTTACACAGGTAAAATAAAAAATATATTCTAATCGATAAAAAAAAACACTTTGAAGCAAAAATGAAATCAAAGCTCAAATATAACCGTCCTATTAAAAAAACCAAGTAGAAGATAAAAAAATTAACAAATTGAAAATTTCAATTAAATTACCCTAGTATAATAATAGTTGGGTAGTACGGTAGTGTGATGATAGTATTGATTAAATGGTAGTAGTTGTGTTAATTTCGCAGCATCAGCAGTGTGTTGGCGGATGGTGGTGTCAAGTAATATATAACTGTTAGTTATAGTGGTAGTAATAAATGGATCTGTCCACGTAGTACAGCCTACTTCCTGTACTAACCTTACTTCCGCCGGTAATCTGCAAAGGAGTTACTTTCTTAGCTACCGTAACAGACCATTCTTCATACATTATTATACAATGTTGATCCTTTCATTGAAAACTTACAGCAAAAAATACTGTGATAACCAATAACCAGCGTAATAGCTCAGGGGATAAGACGCGTGGCTATAAATACTGTGATTATGGGTTAAAATCCTACTCAAGTAAAAAAAAAAATAAATTGATTTGATCGGTTATTACGACTGGAAGAACGGGAATAATATTAATAAAATCCCGATCGATCGTCTCGATCCAGGTTTACTCCGATTACCTGTATTGTAAGGTAAATACTGATTATTAAGTCGGTGACCTGTGTAACTAGTAATAGTTAAGATCACCGACAGACAATTAACACGTATTATAAAAAGTACTGCATTGGTTAATAAAGCCGTATATACATACATACATAAAAACCATCCTACATTTGCTAATTTTAATTTTATTTAATGCCTAGTTATATATTTTGATTTCAGGTTTTTTTAATAATGCATTGAATAACATATAAACATAAACAATAAATCATAAACAAACACATTAACGACTTAGAAATTAAACTAAGGTATTTTTGTAATCGATGTCCTTTTTGTTTCTTATCTTTATAGTGCTTATTAGGTTAGGTTAAATAGTAAAATAATATTATATAAATAATATATAATATTAATAAAATCCCGATCGATCGTCTTGATCCAGGTATACTCAGATTTCCTGTTTTGTAAGGTAAATACTGATTATTAAGTCGGTGACCTGTGTAACTAGTAATAGTTAAGATCACCGACAGACAATTAACACGTTGTTGTATTTAAAAACCCTCTCAAAAAAGCTCCATCAGAGATGTAGGTTTTCTGGTATTCCATATGACTGTTTTCTCTTAATAATAATAATAAAAAATAAAGATTGTTATAAGATTTACTCATTTGTGGGTTTCTTGTATTTTTTCCCATAAATTATAATGTATTAATTATTTTAATTACCAATAGATTGTACTCTGTATTAAAATAAGTCTATAAACTTAATATTGTAACATCTAATCATATTGTATCAAAATGATATATGTATGTAAATTATATTTATAAAATAAACTGTATAATAACAATTATAAATATTTACTTATAGTAAAACAAAATAGTCAAGAAGAGGAACACGTCTGACTATTAATTTCACATTAACAAACAGTCAAAAGAAACAAAATATTGTTGATAAATGGAAATATTTAAGATTATTTAATTAATATATTTTTAAGAAACGCAACAAGTCACCGTTTTTAAAATGCACATTTACATTATTTTATTATTCTTTTTTGCAATAACATATGTTATCTATGTGTAAAAATCAGACCTAGTCCAAGTGGGTGTAATGGAGTGCTTTGACGTATTCGAGCTCTGCAAAGATTTTCTTTATTATTTGATTATTGTATTAATTAATTAACTCTATGATATTTACACAAAACATTACATGGTATACATCTTAAGTTATCATACATTAATTATTATATTTATGGGACAGACTATAAAGTCGAATGCAAATTTTATAAGATTGTTATGTCAAACCAAAAAAATTTAAGTACAATAAAAATGTGAGTCGTGCAGTGCTCTACAATTGTGAGCAATTCAAAAAACCAGCTTCTTCACCTTCTTGGCCGATATTTAAATTATAGGGTATGTATCTTAAAAATAGGCAGTTTATTACCTAACCGATTAATTTTATAAATTGATTTTTTGTATTCTGACCAAATATATATTTTTTCAAAAACATACTAAAATATTAATGTGAGATTGACCATTCATAAAGAAAAAAACATTCGCAGTCTCGTTTAGTGTGCCAATAAAATATTATTTTTTTCAATGATCAATTAATAATACAGAAAGAGTTGTCACAGCATGTTGTGATTAAAAGGCAATAAAATCAAACGATTAAACATTGGAATGCAACTGTGCAACTATTTTTTTTTTGCATATTTGCATGATTGCAATCAATAGATATTTGATTGATTGTAAACATTATGTAAATCATACCAAACAAATAAAAAAATGAGAATGTGCTGATCGAATTATGAGATTGTTTGAGGGGAAATTTATATATTAAAATACATTATTTAGTAATTTTAATAGAAGCTAGATAAACCACAGAGTCCTGTTATTGACCCTGATAAGCACATGTGTAGATATGAATGGAAATGGAGGCTCATTAAGGGTATTGTTTCAGAGTAATGCGTGTAGCCCGAGGCACTAACGGCTACACTTGGTCAGCATCGAACCCAGTACCTTCCATATGAGTGCAAATTAAAAAAATGAGTCTATAATGGACACGTCAAACTAAAACCTAAAGAGTTGAATGAGTACCACATGATTTTTTTTTTATTATTAAAATTGAAGTATATTTTTTGGATAAAAAAGTAGACTATTTCAATCCCTATGTTATTTTTTTAGACATTATTAATAGTAAAAACGTAGAACTTACTCCAGAAGATGAAGTTCTGGTTACCTGTTCAGGTGATATAAAAAAAAGATAGGTTATTACGACTGAGAGATCGGGAATAATATTATTAAAATCCCGATCGATCCAGGTTTACTCTGATTTCCTGGATTGTAAAGTAAATTATTAAGTCGGTGACTTGTGTAACTAACTACAAAAAATGAATTAACACATTGTATTTAAAAAAAATGTGTAAAAACTTTCTAAAAAAACCTGGGGGTGTATATTAATATAAAAGAAATATTTATAAACATGTTAAAAAAATATGAATGCTTTCATGGAGCTTCATTTACAATTTTTTTTTAAATACATCTGTTTTACATGATTTATTTATTTAATTAATTAGGGGAGATTCAACGGCTCTCTAAATTTCTAAATTATCACCGCTTCTCGTGAACCTCGATCAAAGCATCGAATTAAAAATAAAAGTTCAATTAGAAAAATGCCTTATAAAATAAGGTAGACAAAGGCTAGTTACAGCATTCAAAATTTACATATAAATCCAATGATCAATTACTCTGCCACCTGCGATTCTAAAATTAGATATAATAAAATATGTAAGATAAGTACGCCTACTAATAAATCGTTTTGATTTATAACAAATGTGGGGAGCTTAAAG
Source organism: Agraylea sexmaculata (assembly GCA_022606485.1). Taxonomy (NCBI): domain Eukaryota; kingdom Metazoa; phylum Arthropoda; class Insecta; order Trichoptera; family Hydroptilidae; genus Agraylea; species Agraylea sexmaculata. The sequence continues at coordinate 5,238 of JAGTTH010005717.1, read as the reverse complement.
AGTACGCGTCAATAAAGTAATAAACAATGCTCTTATATCGTATAAATTTTAGTATTAAACAGATTCTTCCGTTATGTGACAATTCGCATATTCAATTTCGACCCGAATGGAAATAAATACCAAACATTTTTTTTTAAATAGAAAACACGTTTTAACAATTTTGTCACCCAAACCTGTAAATGAATACTTCTATAAGTCACAAATAGACTAGTAATGTAAAATATTAAAATGTAAATATTGGGGGCTTAAACCTACTAATAATGTGAATGACCGACTAAACCTTTGGCTTTGAAGTGTTAATTCTAGTTCAAAGTCAGTCAGATGAACAGACATTTTGAATGACATGGGACATGTTGTTCTGACAGGTATTTTTTACAGTGTTTAATCAAACATTTCGGTATTAAATACATTTTGAATTTTAACTGTTAATTAACTGTATTTTTTAAATATCCAAAAACCCATGACTTTGGCTTTGAAATAGAATGTATAGTGACAAAATGATCACACATTTTCGTGAAAAAAACGCTTAAATTATCATCACTAAATGTTGATCAAAAATAGGGTAAACATTTATTATAACATAATTATTAATTAATTTGAATACCTCGAAAAAGACGCATTTTTTATTTCCTAATAAGAGAAGCAAATATGTTATTGTATCAATGATTTTTTTCAAACAATCATTGATACAATAACAATTTTTTTTATTAACAATACGATGAATTACGTACTAAATAATTTATTTGTGTAAGTGGCTCAATTACTTATTACTATGACATTTTTTGCCATCTGACTAATCAAATATTAAATGTGCACTTAGAATTTTTTATTGTCTTTTACTTCATCTATATTTGATATAATTAGTCTTGCCTTTGTAAGAATATGGATCAATAATGATGTTGTAATAAAATAATGTGAAGTGTAGTTTCATTGAGTTGTGTCAGCAAGTTCATTCACTCTTACATCCTCCATTCAAGCTTTTACTCTGTGTACTCGTATATTGATTGGTTTTAACTATTACATATTTATATATATATACATATATATATCTATGTTAAAGCACGCGTTCATCTGTTCGTGTCGGTAGTAAATAAGTCCAACAGATAAATTTGCCAGATAAACGTTCAACCATAAAAGCCTTCGATTAAAAAATACGATCGACGGACGCCGAAGAATGCCTCCGAAGTCTCGTACCTAAAATATTCATATCATTGCACCAAACATTGTTTATTTACATAAATCAATATTCGACTATACTCGTTAACAGAAATAAAAATTGTGTATTTTAATGTGACTTGCATGATGAATATGTAATTTCATTCATTATTTTCTTGTGGATGAAAATGGGGTTGGGCTTAATATATGACAAAAAATTAAACCCCATCGATTCTTTTGTTTAAAAGACTTATACTTTATAAGGGTAATTTTAATTAAAATTTTCAATTGTCAATGTTTTTTGGTAGTTTCTTGCATGCATTGTTAAATATCTCTTCAAATAAGTTTAATTATTAAAAATCCACTTTAATATACACGAATTGTATAATGTAATCATTTACATTCAAGATTTGTAAATTGCTGTCAAATTAAATTTGAATCGAGTGATTTTAGTGAGTCAATTTTGATATTTTTAAATATTATTTAATACTCTTTAAAACAACAAATTATATAATTACTAAAAACATTTGATTTGATCAATTATTCATATTACATGTTCTAATTAAGAACATATTTGATTATTTTTTATTATACATTATTAACGAGTGGGGCAAGTTCATTAAATATTTTTGAAAGATCATAAATATAATTTTTCTTAAAAAATCAACTGTTTGTTTATATTGATTGTATAGACAATCTGTGGGTATTGAAATATTTAAATATTTAATAATTTTACTTAAATGTTTGTGATATAATTAGAATGAGCGAAATGATTAAAATTGTGGTGTATTGGGGTGGTGGAGTATGGTCAGGGGTTGGCATTGGTCTTCTTACCTGGGCCACCGTGTGAAGCAACCCCAGGTTTCAACCCCTGGTCATATTGTAAGTCCATAACAATGGGCAAAAGCTCATGTGCAGGTAACGAATATTGTGATTAAAGCAAATATAATTGCTTGATGGGGAGCTTTTATCTGTGTCTTTGCCGGCCTAATCACAATCAGGGCTGACTGTTATTAAATTTTAAATAGCATCCAAGACATACTTAAAGTTTGGTTAATATTGATGATTTCTCTAATACATTGTTTTCTTATGAATGCAATATTTTTTATGAAAATGTGACGGTTTACGAAATATGCATTATTAATCACTCTACAAGAAAATATATGAATACAATACAAATTTTCAAATTAATCATGCATCTCTAAGAATTGTTTTATTTTATTATGACCCTGTATGACCTGGAAGTATTTTTAATAATATATATATTTTTTTATAAACCAACACCGCCCCGGGGACATCAAAAGTCCACCATGTCGTACTGTGACGGACCCTCTTTTGCATATTTGCCCTACTATTATGAAAACATCCCTTGCTGTTTATTATTCAAATACATATGGACACTTCTCAATGCTGATTTATTCTGTAAACTATTTCTTACGAGACTATAGTATTGAAAATTTATATATTATTTTAAAATTTACAGTGATTGATACAATCTTGAGAACTAATAATACTATGGATATAAATATTGTAATAATCCTTGAAAAGAATTGTAAAATGTTAATGAAACTAATTTTAAAAAATGAACGCTTGTACGAATCTCAATTACTAAATATATGAAAAGTTAATTTATTTACTTGCCCATCTTTTTATAATACGACTATAGAATCTATCCTGAAAATGTAGGCAAATTTAAAAAAAAAATCAATATATGTAAAAAGTGCAGTTCTTATGAAACACAGAGTTTTGTAACAACATTGCCTAGGTTTAATAATAAATAACTTACATTAAAAAAGTTTTAAATACTATAAAATAGAATCTATACTTATCAAAAACAAATTGTATCTATATCTTTAAATAAAATCTAGATACATACTTGAGGGAATTATAATGAAAAGCTCCCAAATCGAATCAAATCGATAATCATTATTTTATAACATCAAATTCGGGTACAATTTATTATCAAATACATGTAAAAATTTAATACTTCAAGTCCATTTTAATAAAGATATTGAATATAAATGAAAAAAGTTTAATTCGAAACTAAATAAGGTCGATTTGAAGTTAAAAAAACCTATATTTCAACTTAGGTTTAAGAGATTCCGTTATAACTGTTTACTTTGATCTCGATTGGTTCATGTTTTTCATTAATATAAATATTAGATACACTCAAGTTTGATAGGTAATCCAGAGGTTTATCGCTAAGATGGCTAAATTGATTGATACATGTGTATGTATATAAACAAGAATCAAATATTTCCCTGCTTCATGGTATAATTTGTTCTCAACCCTTGTCTTGGTTTCTTCTTATGGGATGTAATTTAGTTATAATTTATAGTTTTTGTCTCTGCGGCTTGTAGACCACATGGGGTGTGTCATGCTAATCTAGTTGAACCTATTGCAGTTACGCCATTACTCCACCGGGTGTATTACTATACCACCAGGATAATCATTATCACCATCAGGGTCCAGACACACCCCCTTACACCATACTTTATGTGGTCAACCCTAATTACAACCTCAGAATCGCACTTGATTAAATTGCCCTTTAATCATGCCATATTCCCATACTGCATTAGATTTTTTTACTTTGAATGTCAATTGATTAGATATTTCCAAAACCACTCCCATACTCGTTAAAGCAGAATTCAAGTTAATACTATTGAATAATTCAACTGACAGTAACACATAAAAGTCATCTTCAAATTGACAGTTTTTAAGGAGTGAAGAAAATAATATTATTAATTTTTTTAGAGTGTATATTATTGAAAGAATATATATTTTGGTGCAAATATATAGGTTTGGATTTTAATTTGCTGTACACATTCATTATTAATTTGCCATATTAGCTTTTACTATATTAATACTATAATTTACCAGGTATTCAACCTTAACACAAATAAATAAAATATCACTGTGGATTTATATGTATATATATATATATATATATATATATATATATATATATATATATATATATATATATATATATGTATATATATATATATATATATATATATATATACATGTATATATATATATATATATATATATATATATATATATATATATAGATAGGCACATTTTTTTATCGGTTGAATTGATTTTGATTGAATTATATTAGAATGTAAAAAATACTATCCTTAAAAAATAAATAAATATATTTAATAAAAACTATTAAAGTCATACAGTTACACCGATGTTTAATAATCACCCCAATTACATATACAGGAAATCAGAGTAAACGATATTTGACTAGAATTAGCCCAAGACTGATATTTTATCTACTAATGTAAATTTAACTAAGTTAAATTTACATTAGTAGATTATGTTAGTTATATAGTTCTGGTAGTTAAAATAGAGACATTGTTTACAATTGTGTTATATTTGGAAAGATAAAAGAGGTCATTGCCTTATACCACATTGTAAAGTATTCAAATATTATACCATAAATTTATAGTTCTCTTTAGACTGTGACTTTTTTTTTCACTAATTCGCCATTATCTCAAAGCTATGAAATATGACTTAGTGCATTTTAGCTGTATACCCTTGATATTATGCATTGTATAAAGACACTATAACGAGCATAATATCCAGTTTAATATAATATTATTAAATAAAATAGTGGTTGAGTTGTTCAGTATTAAAATTGCAGTGTTTGCGAAGCTACTGTGGCACGTTTAGTTGCGGTTTAATAAACCACAATATAAGCACCATTATTTTAGACCACAACACTTTAATATACCTCATCATCATAACTATCACTTTCACCCATAGTCGAAATGAACTACTTTGACTCTGTCATCTGAAAGGTGTCGATGCATTATGAGAGTGCAACCCCCTTTGTTACAGTATCATATTCTCTGGTTATAATAATGTATCACAGCTTTCATAATCATCAATTGTGTCCATTGATCAAAGTGTTGGCCAGACGAGCAGACCTCTTCAACCCTTCGTCTGCTTCTTGTTCTATTCATCCCCCTTAAAGTGTGTATCTCTTTGATTCGCACCCCGTCGTGCAGCTGCTGCCATAATATGATCACCGTATCTAACGATCGAGACCCCTTTTATTAAATAAATCAC